>CAJQZM010039950.1:13184-57238 GCA_907164665.1 Colias nastes | reverse complement strand
TCACCCCCGTGGCTCCTCTCCTGTTGGTCGTAGCGTGATGATATATATAAAGAATTTTTCAAATCGGACCAGTAGTAGATAGTAGACCAGTATAGATTATAACACTGTTATTATTATTATGTTATATACACTGTTATATTATGTATTATTATAACACGATAGATATTGTAACACTGTTAATAAATAAACGTTCTCATTGCTTACAGTTCATTCAATTTGTTTATTTTATGCTAAAATAAATACACACATAATATTATCATATGAGATATGAAAATGACACATATCACAATAATGCAGATGTATTGTATCTATGGATCACCTAGTTGTTTTATAGCAATACCAAAATTTCGAGGGAATTTCGGAAGATAGTCGATGACACTTTCTTTAACAAAGCTCTATAGTTTATTTGCGTAATTACTTGTTTTTATTGTTTGTGATCTGCAATTGTTTTTGAAGATGGGCGAATTCCGGAAAATTCTAGTGAATATAAGTCATTTTGCTTACGCAATACTACTGTTATTTTCTGCACATTGCTCGCCGGCACCGTGGCTTAGTTGGTTAAAGCGCCTGTCTAGTAAACAGGAGATCGTGAGTTCGAATCTCACCGGCGCCTTTACTTTTTCATTATAATAAACTTTTTAGATCTTTCTAATATTATAAATTTTTGTTTACTTTTACCATGATTGAGTGCATGTTCATATTATGAACAGCTTCATTTTATGTGCTTTTTCTGCTATCACACAATTAAAAACATGAACTAAGACTAAATAGGTACTTCATCCAATTTGTGTGATGATTAAAACAATTGAAACAGTTATAATAATTTAATAATATGAATAACTATTAATGAAAATGTTCTGTTTTTGCAACACAATATGCTCTGCATGCCAAAAGGTCTATAGTGTTTTTTATTGTGTTAAATAATTTAAAGGTTGTATGGAGCTCTCTTCGCGATATAGTCTTTGACACCAGGAAGTGCTCGCAGTTTGTTAACCAGGTTCACAATTGTGGGGTATTTTGTGTGGATTTCCGAGCCCAGGAATAAGTTGCTGGCTTCGATGATACCAAGGAGGATGAAGTCGGCCCAGCTTAACTGAAATGACAGAATTTATGTAAATACGTAAATAAAAATAGATGAAATCTACCTAATTGTATATCCTAGTTTGCATTAATGTTTAAACGTAATTTGAATTAGGAGAGAATAAACAACAATTTAGTTTTTAATTTCATTTGTGTATCTTTAATATTGTAGATGAAAGAACAAATAAAAAAAGTGTGTTATCTACCTTCTAGTTAAAATTGACCGAGTTATTTTTGTGTGATAACATTAAGATAAACAATAAAGTGTTTATAAACATTGATTATTAGTATTGTAATCTTATAATGAACTATTCTCTTCAACCAATATTCATTTCTAATATTTATTTGCCACACCATAGAAACTATAATCTATTTCACTCTATATTATTATGTAAACTTTATCAATATTTTTACCTATAATTATGTTATTTTACATTAAAACATATAAACGTCAGCTAACCTTTTTGCTGAAATGTCCATTGTTCTTCTTCAATTCCTTCTCGAATCTAGAGAAGTAGTAGTTAACTGTTTCTTCAAGAACTTCATTCTTGATTGCTGCTTTTTTAGCGGGATCACTCTCCTTGATGTAAGCAAGGACCTCTATAAATAAAACGCACTAATTAATATCTTATTAGCTAAAAAAAATATAGAGCTTTAAATTGTAGAAATCTACTTAAAACGCAATTATTTAATAAAACTTATTTTAAATTAATTTCAATCGAATATATTTCGATAAAGTTTGAAAACAAACATGCACGCAAAAAAACGCACACACAAACACTTATTCGTCACACACTGACTCATACATATTCCCAACATTCACACGTACACCGAAATTCAACCGCAAACAAAACACACCGAAATTCCCAACACGCACACACACACACACGTTTCAATATACTTACTCGACCAGAAGTCATAAATGTTGAACACAATAGCATCAAGCTCAGCCTGGTCCCATGCGTCAGCTGGGAGGAGGTTGCTCTGGCTGGCCACGTATCTCGCGATGGCGAGAGATTGGTTCAGGGACTTGCCGTTCTCTTCGTATAGAGGGAACTGGCCGTAGGGCAGAGCTGGAATGGAAAAAGGTTAAAGAGGAGGTAAGATCAACACACAAGTTATGTTGCTTTTAAAACATCAGGTAAATTGTCAATTAATAACTGAGTATGTTCGAGTGGAAACTTGTGGTACGTTTTGAGTGCTAAGTAGTATGAAATTAAATGTTAATTACCTACAACCGTTAGTTTCGTTTAAAATAGACCTTACAAGGCGCCCAGACAGTAGTAGTAGGTCTTAGAAAAGTGTAATTATTATAATAAATATTAAATCAAATACTTTTTTTGATCTTCTGTACGTCCTACGTAGCAAGTAAGAGTTACAAAAACAACATGTTTTAAATTATTCTAGCTTTATATTTAATTAAAAGACCCTATAATACTCACAGTCCTTAATGCTCTGGATGGGCCACTTCTTAAACTCATAGTGGACGTCTTCGAACTTGTGGCCCGCGTAATGCAGCATATACCTGATTGGCTCAGCGAGGCCATTGAAGTTGAAATAGTGCAGTTTTCGCGACATTGTTCACTCTTACACTGTTACAGCCACTGAAACAATGAGGTGGGGTGAAAAAAAATGGTTTATATAAACTTGTAGTGATGTGATAAGAGAATAAGGGTTCCTTGGGCAAAATTTGGGAATAAATTGACTTTAAGTTTTGAATGTTTTTAAACTCAGTATTTTACTTTTTTCAACTAATTGATATAATTTTAAATTAAATCATGAATACTTAATGATTTATTTTAGAAGATAGAACTTTTAAAGTTTTCTGAGAGATACGAAATTAACATGTGTTTGATTGTTAAATTATCCTAATAATATTACTTTTATTTTTTACACGTTAGTTAAAAATACACCGTATTTACAATAGTTAAGAACCCATCTTTCAGTTACGAGAATATTTTGAGCAAACAAACATAAAAAGCATAAAATTTTATGGCTATTATTACGACTTGATAAGTCATGAACTCTCAGACGCCATTATCAATGTCCACTATCAATCACGTAAACATTATTTTTGTTTTTTTTTTTATTGTTTTGTTTGAAAAAAATGGTTAATTTATAGTGAGTAAAAGTGAGAGAAATGCTTATCTTGAATATATTTTATTATTAAAAAGTAATAAGAAAAAACTACTAAAAAACTATATCAGCTTGTGTGTTCATATTTTAGACAAGAATAAATTATAAAAATATATTATATAATATATTTTTCTACTGAATTAAATTGAACTATAGAAAACAGGCTTAAGGATTGTACAATTACAATAATACCCAGAAATTGAACATCAGATGTCATGTTTTTGCTCATAATATTTCGTTTTATATGTATTATACACGTGTTCCTGATTTTTCGAAGAATAATGTTAATATTATGAACATTTTTATAAATATGAGATGATTTTCGTGAAAAGTCTAAAAGTTAGTTATTACAAATACTAAATAGAAAACTATATTAAACTATATTCTTTAATCTATATTCTTTACTTTGTACATTTCTTTTGGTACCTACCTATATAGCACACAAGGTTCACGTACCTACATAATAATATACCAAGTGAAATAATTTTAAACTCTATCTAGTAGTTACTGAGAAGAGCGCGTTCAAACAAACAAACAACCCCTTTAGCTTTATATTATTAGTATAGATTTCGCTCCCAAAGTTGTCTGTCATTTGTTATAGGTAACAGTTGCAAGACAGTCGTAGGTCAGGCGCTATGTCTTCTGAATGTCACGGTCGCTAGATAAGATAAGACAATGACAATAAAAACATAACCAATTATATTCATAGATTGTTCTTTACGGTTTCTTTGAGCTGTTTATTTCTTTATATATGAGTTTTTATTGATATAGTAAGATTATTGGCAACCTCTATCCACAAAGGCTAAAGAGACTAGACTTAGACTCCTAGAGATTCCAGTTCTTGGAAGGTCTCTGTAAGGATTGGTAATATTTATCCTATAAGTACATTTATATTAATTGTAATCTACATTGTTGTATAGCAAGCAAAAGGTTGCATAAATACAAGCAGACGGCCTTATTTACATAGTTCAGAAATATAAAACTAACTAATTTTATTATAATATTTGTATCACCTACGCTAATAATAAAAATTGGCATTCTTCTAAGAAAGCCTGGGCAGAAAATACGTAGACTTTATATAATATTGTGTATGATTATTTAGAAACCCATAACACCTCATAATATATTCTTTTCTTTAGTGTCTATATTACAATTTACAAAAAGTAAATAAAAGTAAACCATTACCTAGCTAATAAATTGAAGGAAAATACAAATATACAACAAAAATATGCGGTGTGTATGTTCAACCTCGTGAGTGCTTTCTTAGGCACAACTAGCTTGGAACCCGTAATTTAGTAGAGGTTTCCATTGTCGCCTAGTGGTTTAGTATGGTTGCACTTTAAGCGTAATAATAATGATTATGTTGTATTGTGTATACTTTAATAGGAAGCAATTTAGAGTGTTTTCAAGAAACAAATGTTTTGACTAATGTCATAACGGTGAAAGCATCAAGGCATATTGTAGTGAGAATTATGTTCCAATTTGAAAACCTATTGTAAAGAGCGATAGATCAATGAAACTAGTTAAGGTATGGAATAAAAATATAAGAAAAGCGATATAAAATAAGAACTTTACATTGAAAGTAGTAAGGACAGGAATCATCCGACTTAAATCTAAGTCGGATGATTCCTGTATTCATAGAACTACAAAGAGAAACCAAACTATTTAAAGTAAAATGGCATAAAGGAACATTAATAATTGTAAGTATATAAAATCCTTGTCCTTAAACAATTGGCATGTTCAATTAAATATTCATGGATTCCGAAGTCAATCACAAAAAGGCTTTGTGGCTGAAAGGAATGCCTAATTAGTGTTTGTCTTGTTAATTTATATTTGCTTAAGGATAATTAATATTTGATTAGTTTGTACGGATACAGAATCGCTAATGATATTTGTATTGAATGCATTGTGTTGATAGGTACTGTAAAGACTAAAATCATCATAATATTAAAATACATTTCGAACGATGATTTATATACCTTATGTGCCGATAGACCGTATATCCAAATTTTCACTTCATATTTTTCATACTTTTACATAGCGATGACGAAATACATTTACTCGCAACCTTTTCATTAAGGCACTTGTTTTCATTAAACTTTCATTTATTTACTTTATCCACCATGCAAAATAAATATTTTGGGACTTAAAATAAAACAATTTTGCACATTAAATGAACACAAGGAGCTTAGAGAGCTAACTAAATACACATTTAAAAGAAAAACCGCTGCAAGCTGTACCCTACCACTAACCACAATTCCAAGTAAAATATCCGTAAAAGGATGGTGTTTATTTACCCGCTGGTGTTATAGCTAGGTAAATGCGGTAAATAATGCCTTTGTAAGCAATTGTTGGATAAATTATACTGACCCCTGCCTCAAGGGAAATCTACCAAGTCAATGTATTAAGATTTACTTTTTAATTGTTAGACGCTAGATTAATAAGATTAAAAGGTAATTAAATAGACAATTTGCACAACAAATTACTATTATTCTTAAAAATAATAATATGCTTTCAGGAAAGCGCTAGCTTTGCTATAGGTAATTATGCGATAACGGGCGTCACCGCACCTAATTTATTTACCTTTATAATTTTTATACTTAAATTTATTTTTGCAAGTATTACGCAGTTCAATAAAGAAACGAATCTTCAATGGCGGCCAAAGCTGACACTGACGTAAGGTAGGGTCAGCAAAAAAGAAAATAAAAATAACGTAAATGGATAATTATTTTATTAATTATTTCAAATTGTTTGTTGACAAACTTTTTTGTTATGGTATTTGTGTATTTATATGAATTATCATATTTACGTATACAGAATGTAACAAAATCCCCATAATATTTGTAATGAGCCCATAAAACTGAACAACTTTTCCCAAAGAACATAATATTTTGTCAAATTCCAATAAAACATTATTTACTTTCGCAAATGCATAATTGTCGTTGTAAATTTATGATAAAAACTATTATAGGGAAAATCAAATACATTTTAGTGATTTTATTTATCCATTTTTTTTTTGCATGCCGTACGGCCGTGTGTAAGCGAGAGGGAATGATAAGCGCCGCCATTGAAGATTCGTTTCTTTATTGAACTGCCTTATAGAAAATAATCTTTACTTACTAATCACTACATATCTTTGGAACTACGCAACGGATTTTGATGCAGTTTTTTTTTAAATAGAGTGATTCAAGAGGAAGGTTTTAGTATATAATTTATTAGGTTTTAGACAAAGCGGGCAAAGCCGCTGGCGGTAAGCTACTAATATTAGGTATATAACTGAAGAGTTTTTTTGTTTGGGTTATCGGTTGAACGCGCTAATCTCAGGAACTGCTAAGTAGTTCCAATTAAAAAAAAGACGGGTTGCACTCCGGGAGTGCCGGCAGAAGTGAAAACTTGATTATTAACGTTCAGCATGTTTGATATTTTGGAATGGTATCCGTCTTACGCATGGAATATAAAAGCAAAAAAAATAAAAAAATAAAAGTCCGTCTTACGCTTTTTCGATCAGGCCACGTGTCCTGACGCGAGTTTAAGATTTTATACCCAACGCCGCTAAAGAAGTTTTCACTTCAAAAAAGACGGGTTGCACTCCGGGAGTGCCGGCAGAAGTGAAAACGCGCGTAGTAGAGAGGGGATAGCTGTCTACTCTCCATCCGTCTTACGCTTTTTCGATCAGGTCACGTGTCCTGACGCGAGTTTAAGATTTTATACCCATTACAGAAAAAGTGCTCAACGCCGCTAAAGAAGTTTTCACTTCAAAAAATGCGTTGGATAGTCCACAACACGTTACTATCAATATGAACGGAGCAGTAAAGAAAAAAAGATGCAAAAAATATACCTCATGAGAGATGTTGTATGGATCAGCTAGTTACATTATAGTAATTAACTACCATATCCCTAGAAATATCTATTATCTATCAGCTAATTATCTGGAACTACATTCTTACTATTTACGACGAAACTTATCGATAAGTGAAGCAACCTTTATTTATTAGCGCCATTATTCAGCGAGCAACAAGAAACACCCTTGGGCCAAATTGATTCCATTCAATAAGCCCCTATTAGGGATTTATTTGCTTGATACTTGCTACCTGGTTCACTTGTCTATTTAATGATTTGAAATTGGAGGGTACTTACATTTGAATTGTATTTCAAGTGGCGTGTTGATTGTTGATACTTTCTTCCATGGTTTGGAAATAAATAAATAATATTTTGACAGTAAAATACTGCTTATTGTAACAATAATAAACTACACTATAAACAATTATATTCAACTTACCGGTAATTAAGGACTACGTTCTTGATTTATACTTTTTATGAAACTACCCACACTATATTTTACCATCATTAATGTACTAAGAGGGTAGATAGTTTGATAGCATTATCCTACTCTATTTATACCGTCATTTTATTAATTCTTATTTTTCTATAACCGTGTATCATGCCAATGTAAATTGAGAGATTTAAATCAGTCGTCATTTGAAATTCTCATTTGAGTCAGATTGAATTTCTTTATGTATAAAATATATCAGTACTAGATTTCCGCCCGCGGCTTCGCCCGCGTTTTCAAAGGAAATCCCGCATAGTTCCCGTTCCCGTGGGATTTCCGGGATAAAACCTATCCTATGTGTTAATCCAAGTTACCCTCTATATGTGTGCTAAATTTCATTGTAATCGGTTCAGTAGTTTTTACGTGAAAGAGTAACAAACATCCATACATCCATACATCCATACATCCATACTTACAAACTTTCGCCTTTATAATAGTATTAAGATAAGATAAGATTAAGATATTCGTTAGCAAAATATATAATTATTTTCAACGAAATGAATTTAATTATTTTTCTTTAATTAGAAATACGAACCTTTATACTAATTTCAAATATTATACCAGAAGATCTAATTTCATCGTAAGTATACCTTACTCAGCTATTGGCATAAGAAATGTAATTAAATGAATCAATACTTACTAATATTATAAAGCTGAAGAGTTTGTTTATTTGTTTGTTTGTTTGAACGCGCTAATCTCAGCAGCTACTGGACAGATTTGAAAAATTCTTCCGGTGTAAGATAGCCCATTTATCGAGGGAGGCTATAAGCTATATATCATCACGCTAAGACCAACAGGAGGCGAACACTGCGGGTAAAACCGCACAGCTAGTAACTAATACTTATACCTAAAAAGTCTATTTTTGACTGCACTATACGGTTAAATTTTCGTGTGTCATTGTTTAACATGTAATTTTCATATAAACTTATTAAATAATGATTATTTTTAAGTAATTTAAATGATGGATACGTTATAATATTAGCCCAAAGTGTCACCAGCGTACTGCGGGAAGCGCAGCCGATGCTTTCGCCTTTCTGTGCCAAATTGTTTTAAAATTTCCTACGCTCATAATTTCAGTTTAAAATTTTCGGCTTAAGTCAAACTATCAAGGATTAAGTACGTAAGTCATAAGTTGTGTTATAATTGGGAGATTATTTTATTGTCACAAAGGTGACTAAAAATGTCTCGAAAATATATAATTTAATCCATGTAAAGTAATCATAATAATGAAATAAATAATGATAGATGTACCTAGATGTGAACTGCTTCTAGAGAACTGGGGTTAATGAAAGAAGTAGATGTAAAATTTTTATTGAAAATTGTTTATAAATGCTTACAGTTTACACTTTTGACCGGATTTTATATCAAAATCTGTTTTCTGGTTTTGTGTGAAAGCGTACCAGATAGATACCTATATAGGATACGGTAGTATCTACCATTTCTTTCAATTTCCTTACAATGAATACATAGACAATGTATCAAGTTTCGTTACTTACAAAAGTATCAACATTTTATAAAAATATGAGCAGATACGCCACCTGAAAATAGAATAGAGATGTTTTCATAAAAATCCATTTTCCAAACCCATAAGCCATTTTACAACCCTCCGGGCCGATGGTTTGCAACGCCCTAAGTCACTTCCATCAGGCATGATCAAATATGCACCCCTACGTTTCTATCTCACATCTTTCTTCTATCTACCACGATCTACCCATCAACTTCAAACTTTATCCGCTCCATACATTGCCGTTTTTGTTTCAATTCTTCTCGTATTTCGTCTGATGAGCGTTCAATGGAATTCGCGTCTCGCTTTCCATCGTTAAAAGAAGCTTTGTTTACAGTGAGAAAGTTTGATGTTGTCGATAATGCGTTTTCTAGCAGCCACGTCAGGGATATTTGTGAACGCGACAATGTATGGCCGGGGCATTGTCCCCTTGTGTGTTCCATTTAGCATCAAAAGAGTTGCCTTGTCAGTTTTACACTTTGTTGGCTGGCTGAGCTTATATCATGCAGTTGACCGCAGTTACGTATTGCACGTTTTATCTGTGCGCCATTGTTTGTTGTTTATTTTGGTAATATCAATTTAAAACATTAGTCAATTTTACTTAATTAAAATAAGGACGCGTGATAAGGTCACATAATATTTAAGACTATTGTGTAGGTTAGCTAACGTGATAAACAATTTAATTTTAGTGTAGCTAAATTGTATGAAATTATTTCCAAAACTATTTTCAAAATAATATATTAGGTATATAGCGTCTACCATTTCAGAACTCGAAAATGTAATATGAATTTAACAGAAGGTTCCTCACTGCTTACACATTGTCAAAATCAATATCAATTTATTAAACAAAAACATACAAAACAGACCCTAACTATAATCATAAATATTCAACATCAAGATTGTTTCACAACCAGCGTCCACCCTCTGGAACACATCAAAGCGAGTGCTTATTAAGATGAATATCGTTTCATTTCATAAAGCAATGTTACATTCGACTTTTTCATTTCATAGTCCATACTGTGTCCATTAGTCCGAGTAATGGACTCCCCTCGTTAAGCTGAGAGCTCCACGATTAATTTAAATTAAAACAAATATAAATGTATGCGAGTAATGCGATATTGTTTCCACTATAATTATGATAATCTGATTATAATCAGGCTCGCACTTTATTTTACAGGAAATTTGCACGAATCTTGTATTGAAAATAAAGAGTGAAAGATTTGGTGTTCCAAGTCATTTATAAGTTATGCGCGTACCTACTTAGGTAGATCTCGGCAGTAAATAATTTTCATACTATATTCGTAAATCGGAAAAATCAAAAAACCCGGTGCGAACGTCAACCAGTAAACACCTGTCACTGTTGCTCTTAATTAAACAAATAAAACTTACGATCTTTTCCACCTAAATTAATTAACAAGTAATCTCAAGATTGTTATCATCGATCAGCGTGCGAAAAGAAATTATATGTGGACCTGTGAAGTGCATAATTATAAAATATTTCGCCAACTTCATCAACAACAAAGGTTAGAAATTCTGTCAATTATCAAATGTCAAATCCGTAGACAGAGAAACCAATAGACAAATTGATATCTTATGTCGCATTCACACAAGAAAAAGAGCAACTTATGCCGGTGTTGTGTAAAGAAATGAGAGAGAACGATAAAATTTTTTGTTTCACGCAGCGTGCCACTTTTTTCAAGAATAGCAACCTACTTTGATAAACAAAGTTTGACAGCTAGCTATCGTCTTCCATAAAAATATAGTTTTTACATGTTCTAAGTTACGTAATTCATGGTATGTTTGGTTTTGAATGATTTAGACTTACTGTTAATACCTTATAAAATAATACCATGGTGCGGTGTAGCGTTAAAGGGTGTAAAAGTGATAGTAGAACGAAAATGCCTGGATTGTCTTTTCACTCGTAAGTATACAATTCTTTATCAGTTTATAGGCCTTCATGATATTTCAGCGTGTTAATATATTGTGTATCACGTGCTGTTGACTTGAATACATTGTTTAAAAACCACAAAAATAACAATTATAAATTTTAACCTAAAAAATTTTGTGTTGCCAACTTTTCTACAAATTGTTACCCACTATTATGGGAAATAATAATATATATTCTGCAGTGTGTATTTAATTAAATATCTGAAATATTCAATGGCTTGTTCCAGTTTTCCTGAACCGGATAATTTACGACAAATTTGGATTGTAGCTACAGGACGAACAGATTGGAAACCAAAACCGAAGGTTAGAAAGTATTACGGCAATCACCACCACCGCGACGCTGCCCCGCCGAAGACAATGGACACTCTTGGTTCCAACATTGAACCGGAGGGACGTAGTTAATTAAGTTAGAGATAATTTAAATGTAATTTTTTTATTACAATAAATTATTATTAAGTAAATTTCGTTTTTTTTTGCGCCTTCGCGGGTCGGTCAATATAATTAACGTGTGTATCTGTTAATACTTACGAAAATAAACATTATTTTATTTATTTCTTTATTTTATTTTATAAAAAATAATAAACAATCGAGTTTTCATCTACATTATCATTACATACACATTTTCATATGGGATTATGATAATGATATATACATATTATGTATATAATATATAGGTATGTGTATATACATAATATGTATTACCCATCTAAAAGTAATATGTTTATTATATACTAGCTGCGCTCCGCGGTTTCACCCGCGTGGCTCCACTCCTGTTGGTCTAAGTGTTATGGTACAATATAGCCTACTATAGCCTTCCTCGATCAATGGGCTATCTAACACTGAAAGAATTTTCAAATCGGAATCAAAGTAGTTCCTGCGAATATCCCTTCCCTCCTCACCTTCACCCCGTCCCGCACTACGCCTACTCATTGTATTAAACAGTATACCTACTATTTTCTGTAAATTGACACTTTTAAAAATTCGTTATATCTTTTGAATGGAATATCGCGGACTTTCTTGTAGATATTGGGCCATTCTATAATACCGTAGA
The DNA here is from genome assembly GCA_907164665.1 of Colias nastes. Lineage (NCBI taxonomy): Eukaryota > Metazoa > Arthropoda > Insecta > Lepidoptera > Pieridae > Colias > Colias nastes. The sequence goes on along the minus strand of CAJQZM010039950.1, from coordinate 45,190 downwards.
ACATTTATTTGTTCTATTTTCAATAGATTCCGCAGCGCACGCGATGACAGAATTTTTATTAAGGATACATTATTGCATTTTTGGTAAGGATCTCTAATTTTTTTGAAAATGCAATATAGCCTATGTTGCTCAGTGAAGATGCAGCTTTCTAATGGTGAAAGAATTTTTGAAATCGGTCCAGTAGTTTATGCGTGAAAACCATACATACATACATACATAATTACAAACATTTCCTCTTTATAATATTAGTATAAACATGTAAGTATGTAATGTGGATATCTCATTATTATCCACTTATGTTATGTGAATAATATTGAGAGATTTGTATCTTACAAATTGCGGGGTAAATTTTCCCTCACACGGTAACCCTAAATATTGTGACGTATTCTTTTTTATCTCTTTCTGCGACACGCATTGCCGGTGTCTATTGGATTCTCTGTCTACGGTCAAATCAAATTCTGAACAAAGACAATAATTAGAACTAACTTTGCCATCTCCAAACCAGTGTTGCCAACTCTAAACTGGTGTTGCCAACTTCAAATTAGTGTTACCAACCCAAAATAAAAACCTAATATTATGGATAATATGGAGATGTTTTTTGAACGCATGAAGATAGAAATGACTAAACAGACAGAAGACATAATTTCGAGAATGGATGAAAAGTTAGCCCCACTATCACGCGAAGTCGAAGATTTGAAGTTAGAAAACCGAGAACTGAAGAAAAAAATTACTATGTTAGAAAAAAACCGAAGACATAACAATTTAATTTTATATGGACTAGAAGAATCTGAAGAATCTACTATGGAACTTTTGCAAACGACAACAAAAAAAAATTAGCACTGATTTAAAGATTTCTTTGGATATTAAAGACATCAATGAAATACGTCGAATTGGTAAAAAATTAAACAGCAACGATAGGGCCAGACCAGTACTTATATCATTTCTTAATAGTTGGAAAAAAGGAGAAATATTAAAAAATAAGAAGAAATTTAAAAACGCCTATGTCTCTGAAGACTATCCCAAGGAAGTTCAAATTAAAAGAAAAGAATTAAGAGAGAAAATGCTAGAAGAAAGAAAGAAGGGGAATTTTGCGGTGCTAGACTACGACAAATTAGTTATAAAAGAAAAACCACTAAATAACGAGAAACGTAAACGAGACTTATCAATAACACCTGAAACTTCGCAGCAACCACGGAAACAACATGCACCCTCTAAAAACTGCAGAGCAAACGCCTTTGATTTAATGAGGGGTAGAAGCAGCTCTCTCTCCTCCATAAACAAATCTAACGATCAGAGACAATGACATACACACATCAGCCACCGGAACGAGACAACAGCCAAATTTAAACGTAACAATATAAATAAAGAAATATTCCCCAAGCCGACTGGTCCTCGAGGGGAATCAGACCACTACCCTCCACTGAAAAATTTTCTAACCAAACACAACGATTACAATGATTACAATACAGAAACGAAGACAAACAATAAAAACACTATAAAAATTGGAACATACAATGTAAGATCCCTTTCATCCACCGAGAGATATCTCCAACTAATTTACGCACTTGAAAATATAGATTTTGATATACTAGGACTATCTGAAGTGAAAAGACTTGGTTGTAATATAGAAGAGTATAAAGATTATATTTTATGTTACATTGGCGAAACGAAAGGCCATCATGGCGTTGGATTTCTGCTTAATAAAAAATATAAAGAAAATATACACAATTTCACTGGAATCTCCGAAAGAGTAGCTTTGTTACAGCTAAAGTTAGAACAGGTTACAATATCTATAATTCAGGCATATGCTCCTACGGAGACATCTAAGGAGGAAGAAGTCCAAACATTCTACAACGACATGGAGAAAGCACACCTTCTTGCTGGAGAGAATCTCATAGTAATGGGAGACTTTAACGCAAAAATCGGTCATCCTAAGCCAGAAGAAAGACTGTGCATGGGAAGATAATATGGCTATGGGCAACGCAATAAAAGGGGACAACAACTAATAGATTATGCCATTGAACACCAACTATTCATCATGAACACATTCTTCAAGAAAAAAGCAAAGAGAAAATGGACATGGATGGCACCTAATCAAAAAGTTAAAAATGAAATCGATTTTATTATGACCAACCAACCCCATACGATCAGCAATATCGAAGTTCTCAATCAAGTCAGCTTCTCTTCTGACCACAGATTATTAAGGGCAACAATTACCATGTGTCTAAAAACGAAAAGCAGGAGAAACTTCAAAAACATTATCAAAAGTCCCAAAACAGAAAACGAAATAGAATCATACAAAAACCGCCTGAGAGACAGTCTAAAAGACACAAATATTAAATTTTCAGAAAATGTCCAAATATATTACGATTTATTGGAGAAACACATAAAAAGCAGCTTGTACAGTAACCCTATTCAAAAGAAACAAAATAGAATACTTACGGAACATACCCTACAACTAATTAAAAAACGCTCTGAATTAATACATACTAAAAATAAAACCAAACAACAGAAAAAAGAACTTACTCAACTATTTAAAACAACGAATAAATCAATTAAATTAGACTATAATAAACATAGAGAAGAAATTATATCAAGGAATCTAAATACATATAGAAGTGCTAAGAGAGCTTATAAAGAATTGACCCTACAAAAGAAATGGATACAGAAACTGCAATACCAAACAAGCGAAACAAAGACGAGGAAAGACGTGATAGACCATGCGACACAATTTTACAGAGAGCTATATAGCAAAAAAGAAAACGAGACAAAATACAAAAAATACAGTAGTGCGGACAACAATAAACACTCAATTGAACCAATAAAAGAAGAAGAAGTATACTCACAAATGAAAAAGCTTAAGAACGAGAAGAGCCCTGGACCAGACGGGTTGACGAACGAATCTCTTAAATTAGGAGCCCCCATTTTACTTAAACACTTAACACAACTCTTCAATATGATACTTGACACTGAAACAGTACCGAAACAATGGTGTTCATCTGATATAATTTTGATATATAAAAAGGGGAATCCACTGGAAATAACTAACTATAGACCAATTAGCTTACTAGCAAGTATATATAAACTCTTTTCTTCTATCATATTAAAACGAATTTCTAAAAAAATTAACGACACACAACCAGTAGAACAGGCGGGCTTTTGTTCAGGTTTTAGTACAGTCGACCATATCCATACTGTGGAACAACTAATTGAAAAATATGAAGAATTTAATAAGCCTCTGTACATAGCCTGCATCGTCTATAGTAAAGCTTTCGACAGCATTAGCCATAATTCAATTTGGAACGCACTAAAATCATCAAACGTGGAAGACAAATACATAAATATTATAAAATGCATTTACTCCAACAGTACCAGTAAGGTAAAACTAGAAAGAAGAGGTGATCCTATTAGAATAGAAAGGGGAGTCAGACAAGGCGACCCTTTGTCGCCTAAACTTTTCATAGCTGTGCTGGAAAGCATATTTACTAACCTACAGTGGGCAAAATACGGCATTAGAATTGACGGGAGACATTTGAATCATCTCAGGTTCGCAGATGACATCATCGTATTCTCTGAAACGGCCAAACAACTAGAAGATATGCTGCGAGAGCTAGATCAAGAAAGTGGTAAGGTAGGCCTACAACTAAATAGAAGCAAAACTAAAATCCTTACTAATAGCTTTAAAACACCTATCACCATAAGCGGAGGCAGTATAGAATATGTTAATAATTATATATATCTAGGAAAACAAATATCATTCAGTAGAACTAATAACGAAGAAGAGGTAGAGAGAAGAATAAATATTACATGGAAAAAGTTTTGGTCACATAAAGAAATACTTAAAGGAAACTATAGTATGAAGTTAAAGAGAACTATAATGGATACGTGTATCTTGCCTAGTCTGCTATATGGATGTCAAACATGGACCTACACAAGTAAAGTTAAACAAAGAATAAGTACAACACAAAGGGCAATGGAGAGAAGTATCTTAAACATAAATATCAAAAACAAAATAACAAATGAAACAATACGACATAAAACAAAAATTTTAGACGCACTAACACAAGCTTTGAAGTTTAAGTGGCAATGGGCAGGTCACATCTCTCGTTATACCGACAAAAGGTGGACATGGCGAACGACCAAATGGAAAGGACCAGCATTGGGAAAAAGAAATGTGGGACGTCCACTCAAAAGGTGGGCTGATGACATTATAGAGATTGCGGGGAAGAATTGGATAAATAAAGGAATAGATAGAAACCTGTGGAAGAAAATGGAGGAGGCCTTTACTCAAACGAGATCCATACCTCATTAAATAAATAAATCATACATACTAACACTAATTAACTAGCGTAACAACATACTAACAATACTAACAATCATTTGAAATGTAAACTTAAGAGTTATGGAATAAATAAGGTTTTATTATTATTATCTCCATAATACACGGGTACCACCAGAAGGAAGGTACCCGGTCCTTTGGGAGGCTTACGTGGGGACACAGGTCCAACACGCAGAGGCCCTTTAGAGAATTTTAATGTGTTGTGGGACACCAGCCGCAGCCTGCCCATGACTGCACTATAGAGATACAGCCCTGGGCAGTCCGCGGCCGATGCAGGACTATTGTAAAATATGGGAATTAAAAATCTGGGTTATGGAAGGAGGTGTTCAGTGGATCGGTAGGTTGGGTCTATGGGGACTATGGACGTCTGCCTTTTCAATATTAAAAATTGAAAGTGATGGCAGACGGTGACTCGCCAGCTCGGTCGATGGGCTCCCAAAAAGGTTACCGATAATGGCAACAAGGGGGCAACATCAGCTGAGCGGCTAGGGGTGTAGAGAGGTGCGGCACCGGTTTCACCATCGCGGGCCCGCGGGCCCGGAGCGGGTTTCCCCGCTATTACGCCATTAGACACTTCCACCCCCGAGCATATAGCTCTGGCGGCTCCACTCTGGACGGCCAACAAAGGCAAGCCAGAGGTGGGGGATCCTGAACCTCGTCATTGTTCACTCCGAACTGCCACCGGGACAGCCCAGAGGTGAGGACAGGGGCCTCCCCCGGGAGCGCTCGGTTCCCGCGGGGTCGCTACTCCCCGACACCTCGCCACAAGGTGCCCTGCGGGGTGACTGACTGCACGGTTGGGATATCTATTGTAGATATGCCAACCGGGGGCGATGGGGTCGTCACATCCCTACGCCTTTTATTATTATTATTATTATTCGTAAATCGAAAGATATAGTTAACTAGCGGTCCGCCCCGGCTTCGCCCGTGGTACATATGAAAAATAGATGTTGGCCGATTCTCAGACTTACCCGATATGCACAGAAAATTTCATGAGAATCGGTCCACCCGTTTCGGAGGAGTATGCAGACTAACATTGTGACACGAGAATTTTATATATAAGAAGATATAGAAATGGATTCAAATTCTATTTTTGTAAGTAGGTATATTAAATTCTTATTGACTGTATTTTTTTAAATAATTTGATACTCATTGAGATAATAAAAAATGATATCAATTGAGAATCTCTAAACGCAATATTCTGGAACTCTAATGCTTGTTAAATAATTTCAAACGATTGCTAGATAATATAACACTAATTTAGACTAACTGACGTTAATTCTGTGACAGTTAAAATATCTCTTGAAGTACTTGAAAATATGATTTTGAGGTCCATTTAGTATTTTCATATCACGTCCAATTTAACATAATTTTGTGCTTATCTGAATACCTAGTTCCAAAATGTTTCTAATTGAATAATCGTACAATATTATGACTGATTTTAATTATATTATAAATGTGAGAGAAGTTTGCGTTGGCTTATAATATCTACTCATTTAATATATTTTATAGTTTAAATAAATTTTCGTTTTTACTCGATCACGATAAAAAAGAATTTTCACTATCATCAATTTAAACTGGAGAATCGATGCCATGAGATATTAGTCTAATAACATTAATGAGACAATCTTTTTTTTTATCGCTTTTTTCGTATATATCTATCGAAGATTGACAACATAACAAACATGGCAATTGGCTTATTACCCTTATACAATGCAAGCCAAGCCACGTACATTTGGCGTTGTCGCTTCAGCAAGGTCCATCTTTTGTAGCTATTTAATTAAGATTAACATCCGGGTGAATTGTTTTGTGGCGGTAATATATCGCGGGGAAAACCGCCGGTCTGAACCAGCTGTGACCTCAACTTTGAACTTTGTTTTAATGATGCGACGCCCAACATTTTGCTTTTAGTACTTCTGAGCCAAATTTACGGTCCAATTCGTGTTGAGATACGGTTTTAATTGTTAACTTTTTACTCAGCGACGAACGTTAATAATCATTGTTTACGTTTTATGTTATAACCAATGTACACGCTTTTGTAATAAGTGATAAATTTTTAGCGCCTACTCGTTTGTAACAATTCGCCGCAGTTCACGATTATTGCTATTAAATACTGTCAGGCGTATATTATAATTATAAGTAGTGTATTCAATAACGTGAAATTACTGTTATAACCTTGCCGTAGTAATTAAGTCAAGCTATATCTTTAATATGCGTAATTATGAATTATGAGTGGACCCATTAAGAGATTCATTAAGCTTTTTCAATATCACAAGTCTCAGAAAATTCATTACGCACTTATGCAAAATATGTATTTGAATGACCGAAAAGAAATGATAATAAAGAAAGTTATGAGAATCCCAGAAGGAAAATCTTCGGACTTAGGCAATAAAACCTAGCGTAGGTATTACATAAATCATTGTCCCTCCTTCGTAATAAATGAAAAAGGAAATTCGGCATATTTTGGCGGCGCCAAGTCATAAGAGAAAAGCCATTCAAAGACTAAAAACATTATGTGAACGATAAATTACGACAGATAATGAAAAGTAAATTCTATAAACGGAGCGTACAGAGCTTTATTTCAATTTTCAATGAATATTTCTTTTAATTAAAAATACGCGGTGCTTCATCAATTATTTTGATTTTTGATTCACCTTTCAAATATTTTGGTACAGTTATTCTAAGCAGTTATTAGCTGTTAACACAAAAAATGTTTTGATATGAAACTTACGTCGATCGTAGTGTCATTTGCTTTTATTAAATAGGTATAAAAATATAAAATCAAATAAAAGAAAGTCAATTTGTTCTTCATTTGTGTTTTTACTTATCAATACTTTGCATAATATCAAAATTTGCCCTGCTCTTTCAGATATATGGATATTTAGCCCTACTTATGAAAAATAGTGACGAACATTTACCGTAATTTAGACCAGACCTCATAAACGAGGTCAATGGGCTATGGGCTAGGTAATTTGACATAAATCCGTTGAGAGCCATCGACGCGCCTCGTCGAATGTATTGCTATCGGAACTCCTTTACAAAATTTATTTTATCACGTACAAAATCCCAGTGTTATTGTACCCTTTAATTTTTCATGGATACTTGCCAAATGGGGTAGTAAATAAAGTCATCGGTATTGGGAGTGGATTGTCTTATTTTTGATGGTGGATAAACATAAATAATCTGTATTCTGTTGGTACAGTTATTGCTTGTGTAGCGGCAAAGTTTTATAGGCGCGTAAATGCATGTACAAAATTGGTGTCTTTCGATGAGAGTAAAATAATGTGTGTACTAAATGTTTATGTAGGAAAAGCTTTCTAATATAATTATGTTACCATCTGTATTATGTAGCGAAAAGGTAGCATAAGAAATTACGAATTGCACATCGCAAATAAAGTAAAGCACATAATAGTGTTGTGCGAGTACGTTTTACTCTACCTATTTACGTATTCATTTACAAAGCAATACACATTTAACTAATACTTAATTATATTTTTAATAAAATTCTTTATACTGTATGCAACCTGAAAACATCACGATATAGAACTAGTATTCAATTCTTAATACTATTGTTTTTTGGGCCAATAACTAACTACAATAAATAATTTAGTACCATAATATTCAACCAGCAGCATCAGCAGCATTTATCTAAATGTAGCAGCATTTATGTAAAAAAACCATCATACAATGGTGCACAGAGTAATTTAACATTTGAAATATCTGGAAATCTGGATTATGTTTCGTATTTTATTTATTCTTATAACATCAAATTTCATAGAGTAATTATGTCGAGTATTTCTTAAATGTAACTTTATAATTAGGCATTTATGTATGACAAATTAACGCTGTTTATCTCAAACTCAATTCGAAACAATTTTCTTTATAATTAAGCATGTAGTCGAAGATATGAGCATAGAAGAGTGTCGGATTTTGGAGTGATTGTATTTTATTGACCCGAGACCGACCCGCGACAAATTAAAGTATTTCTATAGCTTATATTATGTTATCTGTAACATGTCTAACATCATTGCCAAGTATCGTCAAAACGTGTTCACTGGTTTAAAAGCTTTCAAGATTATAAGGCCTACATATTAGCAGAATACAATAATACTGGATAAAATTTAGATTAATCTCGATGAGCACATAGGCTGCTTTTATATATTTTTTTAAATCCTAAAACAGTTATTTACATAATTATTATTTAAAACAAAAATTATATTATTCATAATCTAAGCTTATAGTTACTCTGTACTGCAAATGTCGACCATTAGTTAAGTAACTGCATTATGCCCTCTGCTCCGCGGAAAGCTTTTTGTCAAGAACGATGGACTTATTTATTAGAAAACATTCTCTATTTACCTACTATTTAAAAAGGAATTTTAGTTTTTAATACAAATGTTAAGAATTGTTGATATTATTATTTTCTATTAAGGTCAATTATTAATGAAGATGGCATAAAAAATGCATTAGATAAATTACTTCAATATATTTTTTGCGACCAAGTAATATTAGAAGCAATATTAAGAGGGTTGTACTGAAAGATCGCAATCGGAAATTAAAAATATAAATAGATTCTAGGGAGAAAGATGTTCTAAAGAAAAATTGAAATAATTTTTATTTCAAATGTCAACTTTTGAAAGACACATCGAGCCTACAAAATGTCCCTTAACCCGCCGTGGGGATCACATGTTACTAGTTCCAAAATGCATACATTTTTCATGTTATTTTAAATATTTCAATTGCACAGCCGGAGCATTCGAAACAAGAGCGTTTATCGTGATATATCGGGTCACTTCGAATAATAACTCATGTTGAGAAATTATCTGGAATTACATTTGATTTATGGATAAATATTATGCATTGTTGTCTTGTTTAAACGTGCGCTAGGCGCCATTTTGGAATTTTGTCTCGTTTTTAATACTGTTTCGATTCGATTAATTTTTGCATTGTTTATATTTACATTTTAATCAATATGTTGACGGGAAATAGTTTTAAGTTTGATAAAGAAAAACTACTTACAAAAACTTATGAAATCTCATGTCAATTGCAATGTATAGTGAAAATTACTTTCAAATCATTTACAATAATTTTTGAAAATGCGCGTAGAAAATAATATGTTTTTTTTTTTTCTTTTCTTACTTCTGTAACGAACCCGAGAAACCGTGATAACAACTGTGGCCACTCCTGGAAGAAAAGCAAGTATAACTTTATCGTAAGAAATGCTCTATAATTACCTTACTATAATATATTTTATTAATATTACGTGTTGTCTTACACGTCTTTCTGAGATCCCCTACAGAGTTGAATACAAATGATTAGATAATCCAGTTTGCATAATTATTACAATTATATCCAAAGCCTGTCTGAGTAGGTAAATAAGCCATTAAGGAGGGGAGACTAATGAGCCTCCCCTCAACACAGAACACTTGTTTTACTCTCAAGTCTGATTGACCCTGGCTAAATAATATACAGCTTCATATATACCAGGTTTTGATTGAATTTGTACCGTTTCAAATTTGCAACCATTTTCTGCATATTATAAACTTTGCAAAGATAATGACGTAACTCGCAATCAAAAATAGGAATTTTTAATTTACAGTGCCACAAACTTAACTGACCCGGTGAAAAAAACTGGAACTACGTGTCGCCAGTAGTAAAATCGACATCAGTGACACCGTCACCGGGTCAGTTAAGTTTGTGGCACTATAAAAAGTTGATAGATATTTTTGATATCTTAATGACGCAGATGTCGATGCGTTGAGGAAAATTATTAAAAAAAATCTTTACTAAAATTAATTTCGAGATAAATAATTATTTAACAACATAATATTAAACACATTACATACAGTTTTTTATAATAGTAACCTAGAAATAATTAGACAATTGAAAGGATATATTCTCAGCGTGTTACCAATTACCATCAAAGAATATTTAGACGATTGTAAATATATATTTAATACTTACAAAATGAAGTAGACACGAACTCCCGAAGTCCATTACACACAAGTCATAAAACTACGACCTGCTGAGCGTTTAATTCCAACAAATATATTTCCCCAGACAGATTCGTGCTGCAGCTAAATCTAAACGCCATTAAACGAGCGATTATTACAAGCGTGTTTAGTTTGATGCTATACTTTCTTTGATACATGGTGTAGTGGAAGAAAGAGATGCTATAATGATTTTTGATTGATTATTTTTATAATAGAATTTTAATTCTTATTGCTATTGTTGATAGGTACTTACCTAATTATAGAACTGGATAAGTTCAATGATACAGAAATAGGTGTGCGGCAATAACAATATGCCAAAAAGTAAATAAAAGTCTCGCATTTTTAAGAAGCCAACTCGAAAACATAAGAAGCCGAGCATAGTAAGTTAGTAATTGATATTTTAAACACATCGTTTTGAATGTGTTCATAGTATTTATAGAACTATACTCATTGTTATTAATAAGAATACCATATTTGAACAAATCAAATTATTTCATACCAACAAAAATATATTTTTTAAACATAAAATGGTTAGCCACGGGTACGATAAATTAAATAGTTTTACTCACCTAAATACGGAAACATTTAAGAACACTTTCGGAGTTACACCAGCGAAATTGGTGATTGTCGAAATACACCGCTGAGTTATATGCTGAGTTTTAACCTACATTCATACCTAACGGACATTCACAGTAACATATGAACCTACATAATATAATACTTGCACCCTAGTTTACTACTTTTTCTATTATAGGCTCAACAATTGCAAACTACCGTCATGAATATTATTATTGTTATTAAATATTTGCGATTATAGTTTGTTTAATTTAGACATTAAACAATGCATTAAATAATTCCTCGTTTATAAATTACAAAATACGAAAACTAGAAATTAAAGATGTTTAGATAATCTCCGTAAATTAAGGCCCGCTAAGTTCGTGGCCACACAATGTACGCTCTGGGTTTATTTTGTGCAGAGTTAAGAGGAATCACAAATGAGGCGACGCCATACGTAAATATATTTCATTTTATTCCTTTATTTCATAAAAATACTAAAGAGCGTACCTATTAACATACTGGAATATTTATCTGCTTGCGTTTATAATATTTAATCTGTGCTTTTACGTAGAGACATAAATTCAAATATAGAAATACATTTTTCTTGTTTTAGTTGCAAACTGCTCATTTACCAGAAAAGTTTTTATTTTCAGGAGTACGATTAAAATATACCTTAGTTTATATTCGGATCTATAAAAGTACCTTTTAATATAATATTATTATATTATGCGTTTCAATCAATTTAATAAAGCTTAGCGCCTTCACACCTGCAGTCACATTACATATTGTAGGAAATTAATTTTCCGGTTGCATATACATAATTCATTTACTACGCTTCATGTAGGTTGATGGAAGTTACATAAATGGATGATTGAAAGTCATCCTACTTCGTACTTATATTATAAATACTAAAGTTTGTGAGGATGTATGTATGTTTGTTACTCTTTCGAAAGAACTACTGGACAGATTTGGATGAAACTTTACAGTATTACAGAAAAACAAATGAGCTATAGGTAGGTATAAATATGTACTTGATTTTTCGGCACAGCAGCCAGTAGATATAATTATCTACTAGTAACGATATCATTAAAATGACTCAAATGATAATAAAACAACTGTAAATTAAATGCATAAAAGTAATTTAATAATATGATAAGTATTTACTGTATATTACTAATTCAACAGACATTAAAATAAAGTTTTTAACACAGTTATGAACTAATTTACTTAAAGTACAAGTGTATTTAATTAAGCAATGAACGCTCATCTAAATTAAAAATCTTAATTTCTTAACTTAATCAGGGATTTTAGGAATAATAAATCACTGATATTTACTCAGACTCGAGCAAGAATTTTATGAAAATAAATGGATCCATTAATGTCTTAGAAGTAAAAGAGTGTGGTAAAAACTTGTTTATAATATAAAATTAGGTTATTATACTGATTTAGCTTGAAGAGAAAAGGATAAAGGATACCAGCAAATAAATAGAGTTCAAACGGTTAATAAAAAATAACACAAACGATAATTATTATTATTATGAAAACAAAAACTCGACTGCTCCGCTATGTATGTAGCCTACCTATGTCACAACCACAGCTGTTCTGATGATAACACCGACACCTCATAAGTCAAAATCCGTCCAGTGGTGAATCTTTAGGGCATGCCAAAGAATTCATACAAGATATTATATACAATATACATACCTACCTACATAATATGTATTGTTATTTATTATATTATAATAAATAAAATCATCATCATCATCATTATCATCAGCCCATATACGTTCCCACACGGGACACGGGCCTCCTATGGCCATAATCCACCACGCTGGCCAAGTGAGGGTTGGCATTAATAAAATACATAGGAAAAACGATTAACGTTTCTTTTGTAGTCGGTTAAAAAAGTTTAAACCCCAAAACTGTAGTTCTAGCATGTGCAACTTTCCACGGGTAGCCGATGTAGCTCTCCTGGGGAATGAATTTTCAAACTTCCCTTAGTGCCATAAGTGGGCAGGTTACGTCATCTAGGATAGCTTCATGAAACTTTATAGCCTTCTGAAGTCTACGTAGGTATGATCTATGCTGATACGTATGTATGGTATTTATCATGTATGCAAATGGAATTTTATCTTTTCCAGTATACTAACATTTTATAAGTATACCTACTGCAATAAATTAATTTAGGTATATGACCTAGGAAAATTTTTACATATATACAATAAACATTACTGGGACATGTCTTCAAAATAGTTTGACAAGATAAATAAAATTATACTAAACTTTACAAGTATAGAACCTAGGTATATAAACTAGTTTTATTGAAGTAGGAAACTTTATGAGCAAATTAACAACTAGATAGTAGATAATCTTATCAGTTAATTAACGATGTACTTATAATAATAAACCAATGTCAAATTAAAAATAAAATATATGAAACTTGTTCGAATATCAAAAGGTTGTCACTGTCAGGGACAGAAAAATTTTAATTAGCAAAGTTGAATTCGATTCATTTTGTAACGTATTTTTCTAAAACATTTCATTTCCACTTTTGTGATCGTTGTCTTTGAAAACATTATTACTTTGTTAAAACTAATTTTGGCAGTTTTATGCTAAGATATTTTAATATTATAAGTTATAACAAAAATACTAAAGCTTATATTATGAAATGTATCTGAAAAACATGAAAAAATACAATTAAATTATTATAATACTTAATAAATAAACCTTATCTATATTATAATTACGACGGATCGATTTGTGTTATGATTTTTCTCCGAACCATATCCAGACATGTAGGCTTAAGGCTATGACTACTATGTATACTTGTCCAAGTTCCAACATAATTATCTGAAATGGCTTGTCTGTTTATCTCTTCATAAAAGTTCAGATCTAAACCTAATATAATTTATTTGAAAATGTTCATCAATTTGCCTCATCATCATCAAGCCTTTTAAAAAAATACCTATGTATATTATATTAGGTATTTATGCGCAAATACATACAGTACTAAGTCAAGTTACACCGGTAATGGTTTTTCAAGAACATGTTACGGTAGGTTTGTATATCTATTTTGTAAATAAAGCATTAAAAAATTTAATAACTAGTAATACATAAATAAAACCGGCCAAGTGCGAGTCAGACTCGCGCACCTAGGGTTCCGTAAAAACCTGTTTTTAATGTGTTAAAACTGTAATTTAATACTTTTCACAAATTTTCCGTTATCTGTGCTATAATACGATGCTTCCTAAGAAAATTAAAATTTCTGTATTCACGGAACGTAGGTGTAGGTTTTGATTCCCTAGCGAATATCAAAATTCGCAGCGTAAACGTCTGTATCTTTTGATTGCGTTGGCTTATAACTTTGATTTTTTCACAGTTTCAAGGGTCCGTAGACGAAAGTATTCAGTATAAATTTCAGCTTCATAGCTCTACGCTTACCTTGGAAAAAGGGTCTTAACAGACCGACTGATAGACGGACAACAAATTGATCCTATATGGGTTTTTTCTTTTTTAGGTTGGGAACCCTAAAAATAATAAACAGAAAACACACATAGTCAGAAACCCTTTAAGCGCAGTGATTCTCAGTAATTGCATTACCGTGCTTGCCTCAAGCCCTAAAAGTAAACATAGGATAAGAAAATTTTCTCTAACGAGTGCAATCTGGATTTCATTAGCACTTAATTAATAAGAGAGGGAAATGTATATGACGTTATTAACTGTATTAATTTATGCATGATTTATGCAATGGGCTTTTTAATTTGTTTCGTAGTTAGGATATTGAAAATATATGCAAATAAGTTTTTATTCGATTCGACGTCATCTTCACTAGTGAATTATGAGGTAATAAAAAAACTTCTGCGTATTTATGTTACCCTTCTAACATACAAAGACAGCTAACGCTTCCATACAAAAGTTATTAGGTCCTTGCCTTGTACCAGGCTAGCAGAATATTTTAGGGGGTGTTTCTCTGATAGTGACGTCACAGAAGTTGGCGGGAAACCATTACCTATATCATTTCACTTTTGCACATTATTATCTACTAGCTGTCCCGGCGAACTTTGTACCGCCCTGTCAATGAATGTTGTGTTACCTTTTAGCTGAACTAATTTAGGCTTTGATGAACGTAATACAATGATACAAAATAAATATTTATATGGATTGATATGTAATAGTATTTTAATTTATTACTTCAAACACGTCTCAGAGAAAAATGATTGAATTTTAATAAGCTGTGCAGCATGGATTAACTCTTTTCATTCTTTAACTGTTATCGACCACGCCATCGTTTCGTTTCACTTTAGTTGTGATAATAATTCTACCATTATCATTAGGCGATCGACGCTGATACAGTGGGTAACCATCGTTGCTTGTGATGGTCTTTGCCATAAATTTTCGTGGATACCTTTTCGTACACTCGCTGTCAACCATGCATGGTGTTTGTTGGTTGATGGTTTCACACAGTCCATGAATCATATTCGTGATAAAAACGTCATGTCGGTCTGGATCGGTTTTAGGATTAGCAATCCCCGCACACTCATATATTTTATTCTTTCGACTAACCAAATTAAAATGTGTGCATGCTGCAAGCCAGATTTTCGTCATTCGATTGAATACATCCATCATTGAATAATCCCAAAGATGTGTTCCTTTAATGTAACTCATCAGTGATCGGATTTTTTTCTTGAAAACACGTGTGGTGATGACGTGCCGATCACTTGATATTTGTCCGGGAAGCAACAGTTGAATAATTTCCATCCATTTCGGATTACATATAAATGTAATGAATAGATCTGGCCGACCATAATGACGAACATATTATTATGTCATTGCATCTTGCACATATTCACTTGGGCTACCTGTGTATGTCGCCGGTAAAATAATCAATAGACCAACATTTTCTGCATCTTCTTCTGTGCTAATTGCATGGCGTAAATGGATGCAATCTTCAAAACGCAATTTAACTTGTTTATAGCTACGCAATATTGTTGACGCAGTCGACGAAATCGCAACAAATAATTTTAATTTTTTACATTTTTATTGAATTTTTTTTTAATTTTAATTTTTTCTAGCTGGCCCGGCGAACTTCGTACCGCCCAGTCAATGAATGTCGTGTTACCTTTGGGCTTGGAACTAATTTAGGCTTTGATGAATGGAATACAATGATACAAAATAAATAAAGATATATAACAGCATTTTATTTCGATGAATAACACATAGGTATAGGAAAAAGAATAAAAAAAAAAACAATAATTAGATACTTGATTACTTCATACACGTGCCAGAGAAAAATTATCGAATTAAACTACGTTTTGCAGCCTGGGATGCATTCGGATTAACTCTTTTCATTCTTTAACTGGTGTCGACCACGAAATCGTTTCCTTTCACTTTAGTTATGATAGTTCTACCACTATCATCTTGTTGCCTGTGATAGTTTCTACAGTAAATTTTCGTGGATTCCTTTTGGAACACTCGCTGTCAACCATGCATGGTGATTGGCGGTTGATGGTGCCACACGGTCCATCAATCATATTCGTGATTACAACATAATGTCGGTCTGGATCGATTGAATACATCCATCATTGAATAATCCGAAAGATGTGTTGCTTTAATGTAACTCATTGCTTGAAAACACGTGTGGTAATGTCGAGCCGATCACTTGATAATTGTCCGGGACGCAGCAGTAGAATAATTTCCATCCATTTTGGATTTCATGTAAATGTAATGAATAGATCCAGGCCGACCATAATGACGAACATATGTCATTGCATCTTGCGCATATTCATGCGTATGACTTGGGCTACCTGTGTATGTCGCCGGTAAAATAGCACCTAAGCACCTAAATAGCCCAATATTTTCTGCATCTTCTTCTCTGTGCTAATTGCATCGCGTAAATGGATGTAATCTTCAAAACGCAATTTAGCTTGGTTCAATCGAATGAGCCAGGGCCTCCGTTTCAATTTTAACGTTATACATAATATTATTTCAACGCAATATTGTTGAAGCAGTCGACGAAATCGCGACAAATAGTTGTCAGAATTTTTACATTTTTAGAGATTTTTTTAAAATAATTAATCGAACTATCCTTCTTGGTTAGTTTCCTCACCGAAAATACCTTATCAATTTCTGAAAGCACGCGTAAACACAAATATTTGAGGAATTTTTATGTATCTGCTTTAATTGCACTTTTCAATAATTGATTTAAAAAAAATACAGACAATAGTTTATTCACCCTTTTTACTTTTTAATTATTTTACACAAAATACATTTTTGAACGCATGAATGTCAAACAATATTTTGACCGTATTCAACCGTATTTGACAGGATTGACAACTAATGATTGACATGTACGAAAATCAAAATTATTTTTATATAGTGGCCCGCCCCGGCTTCGGCCGTGGTACATATTTCGCAATAAAAGGTAGCCTATGTCCTTTCTCGGGTATCAAAATATCTCCATACCAAATTTCATGCAAATTGGTTCAGTAGTTTAGGCGTGATTGAGTAACAGACAGACAGACAGACAGAGTTACTTTCGCATTTATAATATTAGTATGGATAAAATCGCTTCTATACAAAATTCAATCAACTTTCGCAGTCACTTATGTAAATATTGATCTGAATGTAGGTAATTATAAACGATTAGAATTATAATTTTGTCATGCCAGAGTCTCTTAATGTCAATACGAGTCGCATAAATCACTGGTAAGATCAGTAACAAGAAATGCTTGATGGAGAGAAATTGATACAATACGTTGTGGACAATGTGTTTCATAATTTGACCTTGTAATGATCACGAATTCTGGGTCTTTGGTATAGTATATGATTAAATTTGTCATGTTAATAATGTATAGCTAACTAAAATTATATAGGTACCTAGCTGAAGAGTTTGTTAGTTTGTTTGCTTGAATGCGCTAGTCTAAGGAACCACGGGTCTGATTTGAAAAATTCTTTCGGTGTTAGATAGCCCATTTATCGAGGAAGGCTTATAGGCTTACATATATATCATTAAGACCAAAAGGAGCAGAGCCACGCGGGTAAAACCGCGGGGCACAGCTAGTTATTTAACACGACTACATAAAATTATACTTACCTATATTAAATTTTACAACATTTATGATCCTGTGTGTGTGTCTCTATTCATTATCCATCGTATCTAAAGATATAATGCCTTACCTTATTAATTTTCTAATCTTCTCATTATAACAGTTCCGTACAAATTAAGTTTCATTTTTATTGTTGTGCTTGCATTATGGATATTAAGTCGTATATTACCTACTTGATATGGTTGTCTTCGTACAGTAAAAGTAGGTTGCCTAAGCCGTAGGTTTACTTTAGGTTTAAGTCCCATACAAGTTTGAACTTTTGCGTACGTCCATCCGTCCTGTAATATGGAACTATAGACTTATAGTTTATAAATAAACTTCTCTATTAAAGCATAATAATATAAAAACATGCAGTTACTTGGTGGTTAAGTATTCAGTATTTAAAAAACAATTTGTGGCTATAAAAATATAAACACATAGGTAAATGCAAGAAGCTTACATCTAATACACTGGAGATTGCAATATGAACATTAACTTGTAACAAGAAAATATGACCTTGAATGACGTCAGTTATGTTTTTTGTCTCTTTCTGTGGGGTGACCACGCTGGTTTGTAAATTCAGGATTTTTCGAAATAGAAAAAACTAAAAATCATGGTCTATAAATAATAACGACATATATTTTTAACAGTATTTATATTATAATTACTGGTCAACTTACAAGAATTATCACCTTTATAGGTACATACAATTTTAATTGGTAGAGAATGATAGTAATTTTAAATAACGCTTGATAACTTTTGGCTACAAAGCTTGGATATTAACCGATATACAGCATTCACATCCTTTGTAAATAGAGGGAAGTTGTGTTTTGCATCAGATGCTGTTTACCAAATTGTAAGTTACTCAGATCTTCTTTTTAAACGCGTTGCTTCGACGGGTCAACTTCAAGCCAAAAACATCAAAGAAAATCTGTTTATAGCAGCCTTGCAAATATTACAGCTAACTTTACAAAGTTTATTTTTCAAAAGGTATTTTTTTTCTGGGTCGTAATCCTCAGTAATTTACCCTTGATAGACATATATTTCTTTTTACTTCGTTTTTTGGAAAGCTGGAATACCTACGTAAAACAAAAAAATATTAGGTTAAAAAGTATAAATTTCAATTTGAAAAAGAACAAACTTAAAACCACATGTGGGTGCAATACCGATGACGTGTGTTGTTTCATTACTAGTATAAAAATCTTTAAAATGGTGTTCTAAATGTTCATTATAATATTGTTTTAGCAATATATTCTCGTCGCTATCCGTAAAAACCCGTCATCATGGTTACCTTACTTGTTAAATTTGTTTATTGAAAACTTGTTGATGAAAGTATTAGGAAAAGAACTTATTTAACATGATTGCTTACTAAAATGATGATAAATTTGACGATTTTTGCCATTAAAATGATTCTAAACAGGTAAATGCATGAGTATTGAGGAATATTGTAAATAACGTAAATATACACTTGCCTGTGAAATTATAGGCCAGAATTTGGTTTCCAAACACTTCTGCAATTTTGCACAATACAATACATTATTTATTTTCGGAAAATATTTATTAACCTTCCTATACTCGCGCGTTGGTCTGTGAGACCGACGAAACACATTTTCGTAATTATTTTTATGCAGGTAAATCCTGTGAAGTCGAGTTCCTTGCTAGTTTCCGGATTTGGGGCTAACTTCATTTTAGTGCACGTCGCGTGGTCGGCAGAAGTTCACGTGTCATAGCATTTGGCGCCAATCGGTCCATGAGACCGACGCGAGTATAGGTGCAACTTTTTGTGTAAGTATTAATATTATATGTTTTGTACATTTATATATTTTTACAGACTTTGAATACTTTATGAAGTATGTATATTAAAATATATGTATGAATGTTGCTCTAAATTATATTTTGACCAATTTTTTAGGCCATACTTCATGTCAAAATGAACGATGATCAAATCAGATTGTTGCTGGAAGAATCAAGTTCTGGTTCTGCTATGAAGACGAAAATGACAGTGAGGTGGAAGACAACGTGGAGGTACAAGAAGAGACATACGACACCGAGCAAGACGATGACAATGAAGAGATATCTGAGGAAAAACACAGTGAAAGTTCCCGTGATTTTTACTTGGGAAAAGATGGACAGACAAGGCTCAAAACTAAGCCAAACATAGATAAATATGTGCTTTGATATGTTTATTATTATTATTTAGAAGTTTATTTTGTTTTGAAAAAGAAGTTCTGTTTTTAATTTAGTTTTCCCTAGTACTTAAGAAAAACATCTCAAATTCGAGGACTGATTTGTGATAGACTATAAGTCAGTAAAATAATTAATAAACTAAGTATGATCAATACTATTTTGTTTCAGTACATCCTAAACTTTAAAAAAATTGTTATAGTTTTCGGTTTTCTTAGTAAATATATATAGTGTAGGGGTAAACACTATCGGTCTGTGACACCGTGCGCGAGTATAGGTGTTACAAAAATTGGCGCGAGTATAGGAAGGTTAAATACGCAACAACATTAACTTAAATATTCGAAGTGACGCAATTTTTTTGACACATATGCCATATTGACAAACCGAGAGTTGCTATAATTTTATTATGGTGACTACCCATTATCAGGGAGTGTGACTTTTAAATGATTGGCTCAGATAATTAATTTCTTTAGCATAAATAATAATTGTCTCATCCAACAATGCTTCTGAATGATGTTGTTGGCAATTTATCAACGAACTCATGTACAAAATCTAACCTTTTGCACAGAATATTACAGAATACATAGTAGCCTTGGGAAAACTTCGTATTAACAGTGGCAATACCAAGTTAGGTGGGAAAGGGATAAAAAACATGAGTTAGGGTCAATGAACTTCTCGTCAGTCGTCAATTCTAGACGATATATCCAGTGTTTAGATATAAGCTTCTTGGGTAAATGATAAAAATATTATACGAATTGACAAATAAATGAGTAAACGATGGACGTTTTTACAAAGATAATCTATCCAAAAAAGATTATATAAAAAAAATGTGTGCGTGTACTAGTGTACACACGTAAGAACTGAAACTTCTTTATGACCTTATTTTTCAAAAAATAATTTACTATATGCAACTTTACAGAAATACGTCGAATCACGCGTGGTAGGGATAAGAAAAAGATGGCGCGTAACGGAAAAATGTCACGCGTAACGAAAAAATGTTACACTAAATTTTTTTCCAACCCCGATAAAGAAGTTTCACTTCAAAAATCAATAAATGCAATAAAATCCTCTATATTTTAAAATTGTGTTTATTTTTTTCGTGTTTTTATGAGAAGCTAAGCACATTAAATTGATAATTTTAGATAAAATAATAAATCTTCGTTTATATGAATCGGTGAATCCGGTCTAAAACACATTATAATTTGAATTATTATCAGTGCCAATATATGCATATTATTGCATAAACTTTTATATGATATAATTAAGCAAATGGTCTTTGTCATAATAACCTCTTTCTACGTAATAATAAATTGGAGAAAGCCCGCCCGCGGCTTCGCCCTTGTTTTCCAAGAAAAACCCGCATAGTTCCCGTTCCCGTGGGATTTCCGGGATAAAACCTATCGTATGTGTTAATCCAAGTTACCCTATATATGTGTGCTAAATTTCATTGTAATCGGTTCAGTAGTATTTGCGTGAAAGAGTAACAAACACACACACACACACACACACACACACACACACACACATCCTCACAAACTTTCGCATTTATAATATTAAGTAGGATAGGATAGGATAGGATATTATGTAGTTAGGTAGGTTAGTAGGATATTATGTATAAGTTACATTTTATGTAAAATTGAATTGTAATATTGACATGATTTTAAAAGAGCAACTATGGAGTTTCTTGCCGGTTCTATTCTTCTCCATAGATACTGCTTTCCGAATCGGTGGTAAATGTTAAAAATATGTAATGACGATTCGAAAGTGTTTCTAAAAGAAGTCTCATTGAATAAATAAATGTATGAGTTTGAGTTTGAGTAGAGATAACCTTAATTTAGTAGTATTAATCGTAGGTGTGAATCTAATTATGACAATAAAGTAAAGTTAACAAACCTCAAAGAGAGTGCATATTTTAGGGGTAGGTACTGGTAACAAAAATACTCTAGATTTGTTACTTAGCTGCCAACTCGAAAGTCTGCTATATTACAAAAAAATGTTTCTTACAACATGGTTTTCAACAAATAAAACATCTACCCACTTACATTTTCCCTTGGCATAATTTCCTTTGCTATAACCCACTTGTATTATCATAATATTTCTTATCTACAAAGCGTCTTGCAATAAACTGTTAGCTTTGGAAATTAATGAAGCGTTTAAAGTGCTTTTTAATTTTATCAAAAAAACTTCATTACTATCTTGGTATAAATGCATTCGAGATAATGAATGATTGTCTCATAAGTAAGTATTAGCATTACTTTTTCATATTTATTACTATTTACGTTTTTATTCAACAATCTATTGATCATATTTTACCATAAACTTTATGTTTAAAACTACTTTTGATTCGTTTATTTGTTAAATTTGGTTATAATAACATAACAAATAGCCCGGTCAATAAAATAGCTTTTACAATTCTTTCCCGTAATACACTTAAGGTAAATTAAAAAAAACTGTAAAGTTCATAAGTTTAGTGCAGAATCCTAAAATTATACTTAAATTTCCATTGATTTCGCTGTTTGTTTTGAGTTGTAGTGCCAGTTTTGAAAACACTTTGACCAAACATATTATGTTGAAGTTTTTAGTGACTATACCTTAATAATAATGACCTTGGCAATACCATTAGAAGGCTATCCGGGGAAAATGGTACCCCGTTCCCAATAGAATGAGATGACACTGGGCGAAAAATTACCCTCATAGTGTAGCGAATTTTGATCACGTTTTAGCTTGAAGACACTATATTGATGGCGGCGGTTAATGACGGTGACTTTTTCGATAGAGTGTATAGTCTATATTGTATCGAAATAGTCAGGGTTGTCTTGTCTAATACGGAATTTCTGTATTGGGAGGAGTTATTAAGAAGAAAATGTGCATAATAAATATATACTGTTATTTCCTTCTTAGCTACTCTTAGAGAAGCTACTGGAAAGCTATTGAGAGTACCTATGTGCTTAGATATTAATGAAAGAAAAAATGTTCAGTATGTTTTTCGGTAGTAATTATCAGCTCTGCTGAGTTTGAAACAAGACGGCATTATGTAAAAAAGTACAAGTAAATGTCTCGTTTGGTTTAACTTATTTTCTTCATAACAGATCACATATAAATGCATGTTACGTTCTACCGAATGCTTTCATGATCAATTGTGTATAATTACCGATTTACATACTAAATAGTTACTGTGAAAAACGCCGATGAAATCGCTTTTTGATGACACGCGTCCAAGTTTACATGATTCCTGTTCTTCTTAGAAATCTATACATATAATAAAATCGTAGGAAAGTCAAAACTGTACATTGAATATTTTTTTAAAAGAATACATAATCCATGATCTATAATCGATATAGAAGCCAAAAATATAGTTTTTAGAATTTTTGTCTGTTTGTCTGTTTGTCTGTTTGTCTGTTTGTCTGTATGTTTGACCGGGCTAATCTCGAAAAGTACTGCATAGATTGACTTGAAATTTTGCATGAATATTACTAACAGGTCGGGTCAGGCTATAGGCTACATATTATCAAGCTATCACCTACGGGGGAGGAGCTGTGAACCTTTATTTTTCTTACGTATTCTCTATACTACGACAACGTACAAACTAAAGACTCATGTTGTTTTTGAGTAAGCCATGCTATTATCTATCTTTACACTATAAAAACTACGTCATTTATGTAATTTTGGCAGAGAAACAGTTAAATGAATATTAGCAGTATAAAGACAAATTTGAAACAGCGCCATCTATGAAGTGTTACAAAAATCAAACACACGTTAACTATTGGAAATTAATAATCAAATGACGCATATATAAATGTTGTTTGACAATATCTAGATTGACACTATAAAAATTATGCCATTTAAGTAACTTGGGAAGAGAAACATAGTTTATTGAATGTAAGTTGTATAATGTTAATTTTGTAACAGCGCCATCTATGAGATTTCGTAAAAATCAAATCAATTTACATGTTAACACTACTGAATACACTGTTGAAAATTAATAATTTAAATATAATCAAGTTATTTATTTAACTCTTTAACCCATATCTTCCCTTCCCTATAAGGTATATTTCGTGTAAATAATAAATATACTACATTTTTTTAAAGAGAGGGTAGATGTTTATTATTTTAAGTAAAACTAGACACCATTATCTACAGTTAATCTAATATTGATTGTGTTCATTAGTTACAATTTTAAAAATCTTCATGTTTTATAAATTTACTAGCTTACCGCCCGCGGCTACGTCCGCTTTGTCTAAAACCTAATAAATTATATACTAAAACCTTCCTCTTGAATCAGTCTATCTATTAAAAAAACCGCATCAAAATCCGTTGCGTAGTTTTAAAGATTTAAGCATACAAAGGGACATAGGGACAGAGAAAGCGACTTTTTTATAGGTACTATGTAGTGATATTTATAAAGCAATTGAATGCCATAAAACCAAAATTATCAAATGCAATCTTCGTGTTTTGTGAATTTTCACCATCATGCGTTCCCACAAAAGGTAAGTTGTTACTTATAGGTATTTATTTTTTATAATGATAGCAATTCATGTTTTTTGTTGGTATATTATAATACTAGATTTCCGCCCGCGGCTTCGCCCGCGTTTGCAAAGGAAAACCCGCATAGTTCCCGTTCCCGTGGGATTTCCGGGATAAAAACTATCCTAAATGTGCTAAATTTCATTGTAATCGGTTCAGTAGTTTTTACGTGAAAGAGTAACAAACATCCATACAAACTTTCGCCTTTATAATATATATTAGATTACACTTTTAGAATGAAATAATAAAATGATGAATTCTTTTATATATGTCTTTTACAAGATTTTGAGGTGCATTGGAAACAGTAGTTTTTGATAAAATTTTATTTGTAAGTAGCTTTTTTTATAGATTTACAGTTAACTTTTGATTTTTTTATTTACAGATTCAATGCTCATTATATTATATCGCCTTTGGAAGACGATTTCTGCTGACAATTTTACAACACCACTTGAAAATTGATGATTTGATGATAAAGATAGTGGTAGCGAGGATTAAGTGGAAATTAGTAATCATCCGCTTCGTCAATTTTTGACTGAAGTTAATGTCCAACGTCCAATGGTTTAATCATTGGAAGTATCTCGGGAAATTTTGGAGGATATTTTTCAGGAAGGAGAGGAGGGGCAGCCAACCACATATCAAACTACTACGTTTTAGTATATATTGCCAAATGAAACGTAAATTTTGCACTCACAACTGTACAAGTAATGTTTTTATTTTGACTTTGCGGTTATCTCAAAATAAAAAAGACGTGTGGCACTCGGGGACTGCCGCAGTAAAGCTATTGCATAGCATGCCTTCAAGCCACACATCCGAGCCAGTCGGAGTGGGGAGCGTGAGGTTTTTTCGTTACGGAATTTCTCGATTCGGTCCCCACGCTCAAGGCCCGCGATAGAAGCTATGCAATATAATATATCGTTAATAATATTTATCGTTATGGCTATCGAGGTACCGACCGTACTGGGATGAGAGTACATGATATACTCATCATCCAGGATTGCTTAGAGCATTTTCACACTGAAAAAGATGTTTTCTTTGAATCGTAGTTGCTTCATTTATTTATTTTTAATCATTTTACATAATATGTTTTATATTTGCCCATTTTCATTATATTTTATAAATAAAATGGAACCAACATAACTTTGTTGTGTATCATTCATCTCTATTAATAACCCGTAGGCATATTTTCCGAGCGCCCCATTTCCGTGCGGTCCTGAAATTACTTATAAAAAGTTAATGTATAATTTTGCCTAATATAAGCTATTTTTAGATAAAAATAACTTATTTATTAAAATTTAGTAGATAAAAGAAATTATGTTACGATTTTATGAGAAAACACAGTATATTTATTAGGCGGCGGTGATCTCTTCCAGGCAAAAGATATTCATCAGCTCAATAAAATTGAATAGTATGTTGTTAGTTATTCTTTAAATTCACAGATTGTAATGAGCATTTCCGCATGCAAGTTGTATCGTAGTTTAGATATATCATAGTTTTGACACATTAAAGTTCCAACAAAACCCTCAAATTTTTGAGCAGAGTTGAGCAAGATAATTTGAAAAATGTGCTGTGTTAAGTATTATAGAAAAGGTTAGTTCGTTGGTAATTATTATTTACATGTTGTTAGTAAAAATAAACTTTGACTAACAGTCCAAGTATATTTTAACTAATACTACTTAATACTAACTAAGTATTATACTTATGTTCAGTATTTATCTGTATTAATATTGCTTGGTAATTAATATATTTTCATGTCGTATACCTAATTATAAACATAAGTTTGATGTGTAATTAGCTGGATTTATTTTT
The DNA here is from genome assembly GCA_907164665.1 of Colias nastes. Classification (NCBI taxonomy): domain Eukaryota; kingdom Metazoa; phylum Arthropoda; class Insecta; order Lepidoptera; family Pieridae; genus Colias; species Colias nastes. The sequence goes on along the minus strand of CAJQZM010039950.1, from coordinate 18,701 downwards.
ACACACTCACAGACTTATATTTTATGTTAAAATAGTATTAATAGTGTAAATCATAATATTTTTTCACAATTAAAAATATTTCCTTTTTGCTGATGGTGTTGGCATTGAATTAAACCGCGCTGTCGTTTCGTTCACAAAAAGTGATGTTATGAGGATCATATTCGGTCCTCATATCATCAAAAATCTGTGCGAAAACAATAATCACGTGTGAGGCCCTCACGGCAGATCGGGGCGGTCTGACGCGAAGTAGGGACAGCGTTGTCACTGTATCGCTCTTGCCACGCTGTTCAACAGACTTATTCGATAGTTCAGTTTTGTGTTAAGACCGCTGTGACAACCAACCCGTGAGACAACCAAACCCGGTCTCCCCTACTATCCCGTGAGACCGAAACCTTCACTGAGAGGGTATGACGTCTCACAGCTGATCGCAAACGGCATATTTTACTATCCCGTGAGACCGAAACCCTCACTGAGAGGGAATTACGTCTCACTACTGATCACGACAGTCATATTTTATCTCGAGAATCTGAAACTTTACTCAATATGAAGACCGTTTGACAAATGATAGGGTGCATCATAATATTATTCGATCTCTTGAAGATGAACATGAGCATAAGCAATGACTAGAGTAGGGACGCGAATATTACAATTATTTGAGACAATAACGATTAATAAAATTGTTTAATGAAAGATTAAGAATTGAAACTATTCGGTCTCTGGAAACGGACGAATAGCGAGAGGCCCGTCTTACTGCAGACAGATTTCGTCATAGTTTTAATGACTTAGAGGTAAACAATCTACGAATTCGGTGGTGTGGTCCGACAAAATAATATAAAAGTGGGTTTGCTTATAACCTCACAATTTATTACAGATCATCTTCTGTATAGGCGATATTAACGTAGTATGTTCTTTTTGTAATGCTTTAAAGTGTAGTAAGGAGTCGGCTTTCGTTTGAAGATACACCGGAACCTTTGAAATCACTACTTTTAGAGGAACATACTGTGCAATGTAAACTATTATTAGACAATATTCGCTCTTATAGTAGTGCGTTTCAAATGATCCTTTGGTGCTCAATAATTATCAGAAGGTCCTTTCATGCTTACTTTTAAGATACAAGGTCAAGTTTACCATTTATAATAACCATAAATAAATGATTTGATTTGATTTGATTTGATAGGATCCCATTTGCCTGAAGGCCAACCTAAGTTTGTTTAAATATATTTTGTATTCGACTACAACGAATAGTGGAATACAAGAAATCAATATCTCTCAAATTTAAAACTGAACTCATTTCACAATTTTAGAACAGGTTAATTCGTATGTATGCAGTTTTAAATCGACATTAGAAGCTTTTCCTCAAGATGGTGATATCGGCACTCAGGATCTCCCTGGACGTGTTATAACGCCCAGGCCACAGTATTACAATTTTTCCTACAGTAGAGCAACGAATATATTTTCGCATAGCAACGGAGGGGAACTCGCGGGGAGTCAAGTGACACGGGCCACGTACCACAAACATGCTTAGTTTGTGGTACCAAGCGCGAAAGAAAGTCATCGTGTTTTTAGTAAAGTTACTATGTAAACTAACGTAATTTAATACTTAGGTACATATTATATAATGGTGCGCTCAAACTATTAATCTACATTTAATTTATATTATTATTTGAAATACTAAGTAATGTAGAATTTAAATCACATTCATTCATGTTTTCTTCAGATTTTAAGATTTTCTTATCAGAGTGTTCAATTTTAATGTAGTTAAATTTTATAAGAAACAATAATTAAGAACATTCAAATATAAAGTGTCACGTATTTTTTTTAACGACGAATGACGAAAAACGACGTTATCGCGGACGAAGTCGCGGGCAACAGCTAGTTATATTTAAATTACGTAATGCTTTGTTCTCATAATTCAAACGACGAGTTTTGCGCCCGCGGCTATTTGCTTGCATGCATTTCACGTAATCCCGTGACATCCTTCATACATATTTAGATCCCCCATTTGACCCATTTGAAGTTAAGTTCTGATAGTTCAAACGACAAATAAAATTCAACATATTGAGTAGGTAACTGGTATTGCGCCCGCGGTTTCGCTTGCATGCATTTCACGTAATCCCGTGACAACCTCCATACAAATTTAGATCCCCTGTTTGTCCCCTTTGAAGTTAAAAATATTGTAACAAAACTATCGTATGTCACTCTCCATTAGGTTATACTCCAAGGCTATTTACCTTAGAGAATACATAGGATACTATGTAATTTACATAAACTTCTAAAGACTGTTAAATATTTAAAAATAGCCATCTTAAAGTAACATGTAACAAGAAAAGAAAGTGAATTTGAATCTGTTACAAAACACATCTATTGATGAAATCTGCTTACGATGAATCTGTAATCATGATTTGACAATATTATCGGCGTCTAGATGAATAGAAAGTGACGATAAAAGTTATGCTATTGGATTAATGTTTAACACATAACAGTAGATTATTTAATGTGTATAGCTTTCTTGGTGACTTGCTTCCTGAAAATGAGGAAGTGTCCATTTTGATAGTTTTGAAGGCTTCAGGTAAATGACGTTTTTGTTATAGAGTTATGAATTGCAGCTATAAACAATTGACTAAAAAATAATGATAATTAAACAAATTCGAACACAAGAAAATACTAATTAAACATGAGTTTTTGTAAAAGAAAGACAGAGATGAATATAATCTTTACAATATTCTTAGAAAGAATACCTCTTTGTTAGTACGAATTGCACAGTTATTATATCATTCTTCAGTCAGTTAATTTAAAGACGTGTGTTCGAAGGATGACAAAAAATGCAATTTTATTTCATATTGTATAAAGTCGATGAACTTTGATAAAAAAAATAGCCATCACGCCAACGCATATTATATGAATAAGCAATTTAGAATAACAATTTTATAGTGCACTCTTTTGAACTATTTAAATGTTTGCTTTTTAACTTTGCTCTGATGAATTTTATAAAAATACATCTAAACTTGGAATATAACACTACAAAAATTATTCACGAAAATTTGTACAAAAACTGAAGCGCAACATTGCAATAATAATTACAATTTAATATTTTAATAGTATAGCAGTACAAATGACATCGTTTAATTAATAATAAATACAATCTAATAGCATTTCTATAGAATTCCTACAGGAAATATTTAGAACTTCCCTTGTTCTTCCTATGTATAAAAAATCATAGTGGCATCTTTATTATAACAAGTGATTATGAAAATTTATTACCCAAAGAACAGAGATAAAAATCTCGTGTAATATTTATAAATTAATGATGTAAAACATAATACAATGAATTATCTACAGATTGACAAGGCGTGATAAGTCGCGCCGTAATAGGAAGTGACTTGCAACTTCTTATAACAGTAGCTTCGTGTTTTAATGTTTAAAACCGAAAGTTCACTTTCGTTGTTATTTAAAAACTGTTTAATATAAGGATAGTGTTATATTGAAACCTGTAAAATTTTGTAGAAAATCAAAAACAGGTTAGGTAAATAAGTTAAGCTACTTATTGTATAATTTTATCCTTATATAGCTGCTCCGCGCGGTTTCACCCCCGTAGCTCCACTCCTGTTAGCCGTAGCGTGATGATATGTGGCCTATAACCTTCCTCGATAAATGGGCTATCTAACACCGAAAGAATTTTTCAAATCGGACCAGTAGTTCCCGAGATTAGCGCGTTCAAACAAACAAACTCTTCAGCTTTATAATATTAGTATAGATTTTATAGGTGTGAAATTGAAATTTATGCTGTGTAGGTAATCAAAGCAAATTCTCTCTGTTATCAATTGAAATCTGTTCCATGGCAAAACCGGCAGCTGAAGCTAGTAAACTTTATTACAAAATAATATTAGTACTTGCTATCAGATAAATTTTATCGGCACTCTAAAATTAATTGTGAAAATTCATAGTCAAAACAGTCGAGCCGTTCTGATGTGATGTGACTTTAACAAAAATAAATTTGTTTGTATTTTTGTACATAAACTATAAGATACAAATATAATTTATAACATCGCTCTTTTGCAGAAAACAAAATATCTGTAAACCCAATAAATGTTATATCCATTGCAACAAAATATTATGAAATATCCTATAACCTTTAAAATAATGGTCATAATTGTATTATTCCGTACATATCCATAACTGTCGAAATAAAAATCGAGGTTAGTCAATAAACACTAACTATTAGAAAACAATAATACGCGTATTAAATCATAACTAATGTCGGTTTTAGATGTTAATCTTTTAATTGTACAACCCTTTGTAATCGTGTGTTTTCTGACTTCTTCAATGTTATTAGCCAACTACACTGTTTTAGAATATATTTGATCAGACTTAATTTCTTCTTTTTTGGAACTAAATAATAAAATCAGCGTCCTATACCTTCAGGTTTTAGATAATCCTAATCCTTAACAAGGAAAATCGAATGGGACTTAGCTAATAAGGTAAAATTATTATAATATAATAAATAAAAATCTTATAATCTATCTCTATTTATCTTAACTATCCTATCCTATCCTGCTAATATTATAAATGCGAAAGTTTGTGATGATGGATGTATGTGTATGTATGTTTGTTACTCTTTCATGCAAATACGTCTGAACCGATTACAATGAAATTTAGCACACATACAGAGGGTAACTTGGATTAACACATAGGATAGGTTTTATCCTGGAAATCCCACGGGAACGGGAACTATGCGGGTTTTTCTTTGAAAACGCGGGCGAAGCCACGGGCGGAAAGGTAGTTAAACATAATAATAAGATATTTTATGTTGAAAAAACATATAGCTATTTTTTGCTATAAACAATTACCTACGTAAGAGTGAAACATAATCCACCCATGGAGATTAGACACATACATACACACACACATAATTACACATAACAGACACATAATTACAAATAACCCCATTTCCCTTGAACGTCCTTGGTTACACAACTTTTCCCTTTCCACCACACAATAAGAAACTGTTATAGCATATTTTCACGCACCCAATTTCCCGTGATCCAAATTATCGGAAATGTATTCAATTATCAATTGTTCACGATCGATCGGTAACACGAAACGAACTCGATTTCAATCCCATCTCTGTCGCGTGTCTCGTGTTCCGTCATGGGCGATTAGCTGCAATTGTGTATAAATTGCGATGTAATTCCCTCTTCACCATGGACAGCGTTGGCCCAACAAATGATCGTCCATGTTTGCCTCCACTACGTCGATTATGAATAAACAATGACAGCCAATCACAGACTAAGCAATCTACAATATCGTGATTGCCTCTACTCGCCCAACGCTGCCCATTGTGAAGAGGGGCCATAAGAAACGTCACTTGTGGAAAATAATAGACGAATTTGGTGGTGGAAGGGTGCTTTTTCACAATAGATGTGCAAGGGACGTGTTTGCAAAGAACCAATAGTATCATACACGCCCGTACCACACCTCCGCTGCAGAACTGTAACAACGGAACCGCAGTAGTTTCGC
>CAJQZM010039950.1:0-13174 GCA_907164665.1 Colias nastes | reverse complement strand
CACACCTCCGCTGCAGAACTGTAACAACGGAACCGCAGTAGTTTCGCTCTGTCTTGTCCCGTGTACGAGAAGCGGAACAGTAGCGAAACTGCCTTTTCTAACACATACATCTAACTATTTTTTATCTCTTTCTTCGCGCGGTTTCGCCGATCTCTTCTAACGCCAGCCACACTACCGCGCTCACGCCGCTATTTTGTTGCGGTGCCGCATTGTTTTCGCGCGTGTTTGTCAAAATCGACAAAAATAAAACGCGGAACTACATTGTTTTTGTAAAAGAGTATGTAATTCATCAAAACTCTGAGGGGTCATTCTAAAATATTTATAGAAACGATAAGGAAACGATCTTCATGGGACTCGAGTTCTTTACATAGTAGGTTTTCTCCTAATTTCTTTCTTTTTTTATTAATCTCATGCACCCAAATTCTACGAGTTTTATGTCTTTTCAAAGTTAAAGTCCACAATAATATTTCTTCTTCCTCTGACTCCGATAACGACGATATTTCGCTTCGATCGTTGCTTCTTGACTGACTCGCATGAGGTTTCGCCGATGCCGGTTCCACTACTCAAACTACACTTGATTACAGCGGAATTCATCTAGCGGTTCCGCGGCTATGATATATAAAAAAGCTAGATACGTTACCCGCTCTCTATTTTGGCAAGAAAAAACTCAGCTAAGTGCCCGAGTTTCACTTAGTCACGCACCATTCAGCGTCGTGGCTGGACGTTCTTTTTATATTTTAATCAGCAGTTGTTATTACGAAGTACATGAGTGAGACATGTATTATGTCTCGTGCGTGAGAGTGAAAGAGAGAACAACTGTATTGGTGATAATGCGTTAGTAAGTAGGTATGTATTAATTACGCTGTTTTTTAGTGCAATGATGTTGGCGTATGCCGCGTCTACTAGTATAATAGAGTCATTGTTCCGCGGTCATGGTATCGCAGCGGAGGTGTGCTACGGGCAACAAACTACACTTGATTACAGCGGAATTCATCTAGCGGTTCCGCGGTCATGGTATCGCAGCGGAGGTGTGCTACGGGCAACAAGGCTTAATGAAGTGCCCTTATAAAAAACACCCTAATATGTGATCTAAACCTTGGTAGGGGCAACAATTGCTCTAATAAAGTCAAAGATGATTAACTGGGTCGTTTTTAGAAGTTTGAAATAGATACCTAATACCTGTGCTAATACATGATAATATAATATGTACCTCTGTTAAGAAGGAGGACGGCAGTGTTTGAATTCTAAACAGTCTAAGTATAAAACTACATATTTTAATAAAAAAAATAGTGGGTGCAAACTAAATACCTATATGGTAACTATAAAATACGCTGACATAATTGTAGTTTTAAGGAAAAAGCCCATTGAAAACTATTGTCGTCGTTTCCAAAAAAGTTTTATTATCCGTGTGAATTTTAAATATTATAATTAACTCATTATAGAGCGATAGTTAGTACCTAGAAAAACAAAACCTAAAATAATAAAAAATGTTCCCGGAGAAAGTAATTCACATATTTCACATGGTCAGATTATCATACTTCCAAGTAAGATAATTAACCTTCTTTTAAACAAACACTTTTCATTCTTACTAACTAATAAACAAGAAAGCAGGTCTACTTAACATTTCTTAAATTTGAAAACAAAAGCATTGATGTTGTTAAAAATTAAAATCTCATGTTTGTTACAAATTACAATAATTATTGTTAGGATTGCTAAGGAAAATTAATCTTAAATATTCATTAATGCACTTAAGAGGCCGTATCGCTTTTTAGAGTGATTTTGACTTGTTTCTTTAATTCTTTAGGAGCTCGTTTAAAAAAACTAACTACTATGTTATATGAAAGTAATGGTATAATTTAAAATTCTCTAGAATATTCGATTATATAGATTTGCCGTAACAACGTTTGCGCTCCCGTATATAATCGAAAATTCTAGAGAACTTTAAATTATTCCATTTCTTTCATAAAACATGTAATATGTATTTTTTTTATTGCAAATTTTTAAGCATTAACCTATCATTTAGTGTGTATTTTTTATTTTTTTTTAACTCTGTTGTAAGAACTAGAAATTCGACGCCATATACGCATAAAATTTCATCAAAGTAAGGCTATTTTAACTTAGATGTTCTTTGAATTTTTCAATAAAAGTACATAAATTGCCTCGAACATATTTTAGGATGTCTCAGTGTCTTTACTGTAGTATATTTTATAAGAAAACTTCTTCTATTAAATTCCGTGTAAAATACAAAGACACGAACGTCCCGCATGGAAAAAATTGAAACACGCCTTAGGTTATTGGCTATTAAACAAACTGGACAATGAATATCAATAAATTGTCTCGAACGTATTTTAGATATTGAATGAATCTTTAATTTAAGATATCATCACACATTGTTACTAATTTAGTTTTGTTAAACGAGCGTCTAAAGAATTACAGAAACAAGTAAAAATCACTCTAAAATCGTTTAGGACTCTTAACGAAGTTAAAAGAAATACAAAAATAAGGACCTATGCATAATGCATCGCTTTTTGCCGCACTTTAATTTACCTATAAACTTCTTTTAAATCCTCAAAAACTAACGGTACTTAATTTATATGAAAACAGTCATTTAACACATTTTTTACACTTCTTTATAAAGAAGCGCCTGTGTATCGAGCACACGTGTCAGAAGTGAAACTTCTATGGCAAGATTCAAAGAAACCAAAATCGTCGCCTTACTCCATGACGTGACGGTATTGCCATGACGCAACCTTGAAATTTTAGTCTCAATGCGCCTAAAGAAGTTTAACTTCAAATGAAAAACAATACCGCCGTTAAAATAAAAACTAACGACGCAATCCAAATTCTCAATTATCATTAAACTACAAGTGAACAAGAAACTGTTAAGTAAAGGTTGAGTTGACCTCAAATCGTAGAAACCGTTGACCCAGTGCTGTATAACAATGCCTTGTTTTAGTGCATCTTTTGAGTTCACAGCTCAGCGGTACGAAACTTTCGTTCTAGTATTTCTTAATTTGTGTGATTTTCTAATTGACTACCTCTTTATTAACAAAACAATTAGCAATTTGGTTTGTCAAAGTTTGTTAATATAACTACTTATGTTTTTCTATTCCTTTTCAAAATCTTTGGCTGTGTAGATGACTACGGGAGGATTACAAGCGTTTCCCGCTCTACAAGAAGAAAGTAATATTAAAAATATGAGTATGTATAGTTAAAATACTATAGGTACACAATACAAGGCTTCATACTATGTTTATTAAGTAATTATGTACTTATATTATGATGCGAGAATGATCACTCTGTTATGTTTATTGTTATATTTATATTGTAGCTGAAAAATAAAAAAATTTAATTCTTTATCACTACATGTATGCTTAAATCTTTAAAACTACACAACCGATTTTGATTCGGATTTTTTTAAAAGATAGAGTGAGTCACGAGGAAGGTTTTAGTATATAATTGATTAGGTTTTAGACAAAGCAGGCGAAGCTGCGGGCGTAAAGCTATATATTATAAAAAAGGGCATTAAAAAAGGCAACAATTATTATTAAAGCAAACTTCTTCCTTTTAAATGTTTGTATAAGTTACGTAAAGTCCCTATAATTACATACTTATCTTATCCAATTAATAATCAAGCAGAAAAATTGGGCTATTGTTTTACGTGCTAAAGTTTCCTTCATAAGTGCGTCTCATAGACGAGGGTTACTAACGACAAGACGGGGAGCATTTGTATTGAAGCACGCACGTGACTAATACAAATCGTATCACGTTTATCCCCTATGTTATGTCTGTTTTGTTTTTGTCCAGAATACTCGACTTATATCATACCAGTTGTGCTTCACGGTTTTACCCGCAGTGCTCCGCTCCTGTTAGTCTAAGCGAGATGATAATATAATATAGCCTATAGCCTTCCTCGATAAATGGGCTATCTAGCACCGAAAGAATTTTTCAAATCGGACCAATTATAGTTCCCGAGATTAGCGCGTTCTCACAAACAAACTCTTCAGCTTTATAATATTAGTATAGATTGTGTATATCTGTTGATCTTGAAGTTTTATATAAGTAGATACTGCTAGGGCAAACGATTGTCTGAAAGGACATTTTTATCAATTTGGCTAAAATAGTTTACTACCTATTAGACATACCGTACAAACACAATTCATTCATTCATTCATTCATTCATTCATTCATTCATTCATTCATTCATACAGTTTCATAAAAATCGGTCAAGCCGTCTCGGAGTAGTTTGGTTACAAACTTCTCCTTTCTTTGAGCTATTATGTATTCTAATGCTCATATATTTGTATGAAGTGTTGTTGTTTATTAATAACATCATTAATTATTGTATGTTAGTATTATATATAAAATATTATATATAATAATAAATTTGTTAAAATGTTCCATACAACAGAACGAATCTTTTCTTCAATATAAGCATACAAAAGTATGTACAAACAATTAAAATAACTCTGAAAACGGGTTAAACCTGAAGCCGTACGCGATTGAGGTTAGAATTTACTTAGAAGAATAAACTTGTTGTGCCCTGTATTTTAAAATTATTCAACTCTATTTCCTTGCGTTGTTCTCTACAATTTACTTATTAGTGTACACTTTCTGAACTCATTTTATTATTGAATTAAAATATGTTTATATGTTATAGTAAATAATGTATAGACATAGTATACAAGCTTCTATTATACATATTAATATTTGTTGTTGTCTGTTCTAGAGACTCTACACAATTGGTAAAAATAACCCTCAACATGTCGTCAAAATTCGTTTTTGTTACAATATTGTAATGTTAAATAGTAATAAAATATCGCCATTGAACAAACATTTTAAAAATATTTTACCATATATTTTAAAATTATTCAACTCTATTTCCTTGCGTTGTTTGCTCTACAATTTACTTGTTAGTCTTATTGTTTGTGTACAATTTCTGAACCTATTTTACTAGGTATTTAATTAAAAAAAAATAAAGTAGAGCTATAAATAATTAAATAAAAGTTATGTAGAGCTGAATTTATATAGTTCTTATACCTATATACTATATACATAATATATTTGTTGTTTGTCTATTTTTAGAACACATTATACCTATTACATTATTCAAATATAATGTCACTTTGGATAAACATATACGAGTTTTTCTTATATAGTGTTATTTAATACAATTTCTTTAGTCAGTAGACAGGTACTTGGCAAGATACGTTGTTCCGGCGTGACGTTCATGACTCGCACTTGGTCTATATTTATTTTTAGACCATCTTGAACCTGTGCTATAAAAAGTTCTCAAACATACAGTATAAATAAAAATGTAGAGCTGTATCTATTTATAGAGTACTAGCTGTCCCGGCGAACTTTGTACCGCCCTGTCAATGAATGTTGTGTTACCTTTTAGCTGAACTAATTTAGGCTTTGATGAACGTAATACAATGATACAAAATAAATATTTATATGGATTGATATGTAATAGTATTTTAATTTATTACTTCAAACACGTCTCAGAGAAAAATGATTGAATTTTAATAAGCTGTGCAGCATGGATTAACTCTTTTCATTCTTTAACTGTTATCGACCACGCCATCGTTTCGTTTCACTTTAGTTGTGATAATAATTCTACCATTATCATTAGGCGATCGACGCTGATACAGTGGGTAACCATCGTTGCTTGTGATGGTCTTTGCCATAAATTTTCGTGGATACCTTTTCGTACACTCGCTGTCAACCATGCATGGTGTTTGTTGGTTGATGGTTTCACACAGTCCATGAATCATATTCGTGATAAAAACGTCATGTCGGTCTGGATCGGTTTTAGGATTAGCAATCCCCGCACACTCATATATTTTATTCTTTCGACTAACCAAATTAAAATGTGTGCATGCTGCAAGCCAGATTTTCGTCATTCGATTGAATACATCCATCATTGAATAATCCCAAAGATGTGTTCCTTTAATGTAACTCATCAGTGATCGGATTTTTTTCTTGAAAACACGTGTGGTGATGACGTGCCGATCACTTGATATTTGTCCGGGAAGCAACAGTTGAATAATTTCCATCCATTTCGGATTACATATAAATGTAATGAATAGATCTGGCCGACCATAATGACGAACATATTATTATGTCATTGCATCTTGCACATATTCACTTGGGCTACCTGTGTATGTCGCCGGTAAAATAATCAATAGACCAACATTTTCTGCATCTTCTTCTGTGCTAATTGCATGGCGTAAATGGATGCAATCTTCAAAACGCAATTTAACTTGTTTATAGCTACGCAATATTGTTGACGCAGTCGACGAAATCGCAACAAATAATTTTAATTTTTTACATTTTTATTGAATTTTTTTTTAATTTTAATTTTTTCTAGCTGGCCCGGCGAACTTCGTACCGCCCAGTCAATGAATGTCGTGTTACCTTTGGGCTTGGAACTAATTTAGGCTTTGATGAATGGAATACAATGATACAAAATAAATAAAGATATATAACAGCATTTTATTTCGATGAATAACACATAGGTATAGGAAAAAGAATAAAAAAAAAAACAATAATTAGATACTTGATTACTTCATACACGTGCCAGAGAAAAATTATCGAATTAAACTACGTTTTGCAGCCTGGGATGCATTCGGATTAACTCTTTTCATTCTTTAACTGGTGTCGACCACGAAATCGTTTCCTTTCACTTTAGTTATGATAGTTCTACCACTATCATCTTGTTGCCTGTGATAGTTTCTACAGTAAATTTTCGTGGATTCCTTTTGGAACACTCGCTGTCAACCATGCATGGTGATTGGCGGTTGATGGTGCCACACGGTCCATCAATCATATTCGTGATTACAACATAATGTCGGTCTGGATCGATTGAATACATCCATCATTGAATAATCCGAAAGATGTGTTGCTTTAATGTAACTCATTGCTTGAAAACACGTGTGGTAATGTCGAGCCGATCACTTGATAATTGTCCGGGACGCAGCAGTAGAATAATTTCCATCCATTTTGGATTTCATGTAAATGTAATGAATAGATCCAGGCCGACCATAATGACGAACATATGTCATTGCATCTTGCGCATATTCATGCGTATGACTTGGGCTACCTGTGTATGTCGCCGGTAAAATAGCACCTAAGCACCTAAATAGCCCAATATTTTCTGCATCTTCTTCTCTGTGCTAATTGCATCGCGTAAATGGATGTAATCTTCAAAACGCAATTTAGCTTGGTTCAATCGAATGAGCCAGGGCCTCCGTTTCAATTTTAACGTTATACATAATATTATTTCAACGCAATATTGTTGAAGCAGTCGACGAAATCGCGACAAATAGTTGTCAGAATTTTTACATTTTTAGAGATTTTTTTAAAATAATTAATCGAACTATCCTTCTTGGTTAGTTTCCTCACCGAAAATACCTTATCAATTTCTGAAAGCACGCGTAAACACAAATATTTGAGGAATTTTTATGTATCTGCTTTAATTGCACTTTTCAATAATTGATTTAAAAAAAATACAGACAATAGTTTATTCACCCTTTTTACTTTTTAATTATTTTACACAAAATACATTTTTGAACGCATGAATGTCAAACAATATTTTGACCGTATTCAACCGTATTTGACAGGATTGACAACTAATGATTGACATGTACGAAAATCAAAATTATTTTTATATAGTGGCCCGCCCCGGCTTCGGCCGTGGTACATATTTCGCAATAAAAGGTAGCCTATGTCCTTTCTCGGGTATCAAAATATCTCCATACCAAATTTCATGCAAATTGGTTCAGTAGTTTAGGCGTGATTGAGTAACAGACAGACAGACAGACAGAGTTACTTTCGCATTTATAATATTAGTATGGATTAGCTTGAGTATTAGTATTAAAATGTCACATGTTATTCTAAATGTCACATAATATGTCATCTTATCTGTATTAAATACCAAAACACTCAATAGATGGAGCTAGGTGAGTATTCGCATGCCCTATATCGCGCTATTGAAGTTTATTTCCAAACACACAATTGATTTGAGAAATGTACCGACGGACAAGACCTTACTTCATAGGATCATTTCTATAGTAAGCTCTTCACGAGAACTCTTACATTATGTAGGATCAGACCAGCCATGATGAGGAGACGTGGCGCGGTGCCCTGAGCGTGAGGCGGGCGGAGTCAGCTGGCTCCAGCCCTCGATGATCGTTCATCCCCTGCTTGCAGGGGGCGTGGGGTGCTGTCGCTGTCTGAGTGGCTTTTTTTAACATTTATTATAAACTGTCAAAACTAGAAATAGCAAACTCTTACATAATATTATATAGAGCTGTTATAATATATAAATATTTGGAGACGATTATAAAGACTTCGTAGTTCGTGGTGGATTTACACACAACATCTGTTCAAAAATCATGACAATAGAGGAAATTTCACCAAAATTTGCATATTGATTATCAACAATAAGATAATATCACAGAATACATAATAGTAGCTAAACGCTACAGAACGGACACTCTCCGCCTCCCGCCAAAATTAAACTTACCTCACCCCCGCGCGATCAGACATAAAATGGGCCATATTTTTCTGCAAGGACGATACGCAACGAAGATTGACAACATTAATCAAATTGACTTAAAGTAATTTTATTATTTTGGATTTGTGATTATCGTTTTTCGTAGAAAATGGTTAGATATTGTGCTGTTTACGGATGTATTTCATCAGAAAAACGCGAATTTTTTTTTACGCTAGTCACAAATGTGCCAACCATAAAGCGTTAACACACACATTTGCAGTCTCTACAGTGTGACTGTCAAAACGATCATTTTGTATGGAGTGTCCGGGGTGTGATAATATACTACCTAAATACCTACTAAGTGAATTGAAATTTTAAACTCACTTCAATAATAATTATACTTAATAGTTACAAGACATAAAATTGATATGTTGAACTTTCAAAATGTTATTTCTGTCAGAACCTCCAACTGTATAAGGACAAAAAAACATCGAATGAGAGTCTTTTTTTTATATAGTTAAACCAGTAGCAAACATTTTGTGAGTAAACTACTTCAATAAAAACAAATAATTAAATTCAAAAGCGCAAACATGTACAAATAACGGCAAGTTATCAGCAAATAAACGGTTTTAAAATATTTCCCGCATAAACCTCAATACGATTATCACGACTAACTGTAAAAGAGGTTAAGAAACTGTACTGTATATCCACATTGCATTAGTCAGAATATACAGAATTTTATAGTCGCATTTATTTTGAAATGTTCGTTCGTTCGTTTCAGCCGTGGGACGTCCAATGCTGGACAAAGGCCTCCCTCAAGGATTTCCAGTACGACCGGTCACCGGCGGCCTGCATCCAGCGGCTCCCTGCCACTCGGACCAGGTCGTCTGTCCATCTTGTGGGAGGTCGTCAAACGCTTCGTCGCGTCAGTACGTGGCCTCCATTCCAGAACCTTTTTGGTTTGAACCCATCGGTTCTACGGGTTATGTGGCCTATTTTGAAATGTATGCTACGCTAAATTTAAGAAGCACATTTACTCGATTATATACCTACAATATTTTTTTATATTACTTGTTCCTTAGGCGTAAAAAATATTCCGATTAAATAGCTATTACATAACTTCTGTAATATTGCAACTCTTAAACATTAATATTAGAATTTGTCCTTAGTGCTGGGAATAAAAACTTCACCAAATAATTTGCTATCGTCTATACTCATGTAAAACATTAGAAAAAAAATATTGTTAAAACGCAGATCGTCGAATGGGATCCAGGAAAGAGTTAGGATTAAACTAAGAAATGAATGTAAATTAAAAATAGCTCTTTTAAATACCAAGATAACTTTAATATGATTGTAATGGGTATATTTTTTTCCATTTTAGGAAAAGCAGTTGTTTTCGTTTCTTAAAAATTTCGACGTCTGTCTCTTCTAAGTAATTTTGACCATTCCGAATCAATTAAATTCGAATTCGTGCAAAGCAATAGGAACTGACTCCCTTCACTATTACACTAAGAGACTAAACAATAAAAATAACATTATCTAGTGAGGCAAATAGAAATGGCAACAGATACCAAATAAATTACAAATATTCTTAATTTTACGAATGAGACAATCGTATTAGCAGAGATAGATCCATCATCCATCGATCCTATTTTCATCAAACATTGACAACATTCAACAAGTGAACAAAAATTTGATTGATTTCTCAATTTACAAGACGTCATTTTACACATCACCACTAAGCCTCTACCAGTGAAGGAAAACATGAAACATCGTGGCATGTCAGAACGAGGACTGTGTTCTTGCATTGGAAACATAGCTATGCTGATTGATATCTGATTACTCGAGGAAAATATCATCATCATCATCATCATCATGATCAGACCATATACGTTCCCACTACTGGAGCACGGGCCTTCTATGAGGTTACAGGCCATAATCCACGACGCTGGCCAAGTGTGGGTAAGCGGATGACACATGTCGTCGAACTTTTTGATTCTTCGACATGTCGGTTTCCTCACGATGTTTTCCTTCACCATTCGAGTAACATCACCAATGTTATCAACAAGAGCAGATAAATTGAAAAACCAATTTATTTCCTGCACGCCCGCCTGGTCTCGAACCCCGAACTTATCAATTTAAAGTCCGAGGTCCTCACCACTGATCCACCACTGCACTTAGAAAATATAATTCGATTAAAAACTGAAACAATCTCGAAACCGAATTATTCGCTCTTGATGTCACGAAGCGAATACATATTATCTATACTATAATATTATAAAGCTGAAGAGTTTGTTTGTTTGTTTGTTTGAACGCGCTAATCTCAAGAACTACTGGTCCGATTTGAAAAATTCTTTCGGTGTTGGATAGCCCATTTATCAAGGAAGGCTATAGGCGTGCAGGAAATAAATTGGTTTTTCAATTTGTCTGCTATCATCACGCTAAGTCCAACAGAAGCAGAGCCACGCGGGTAAAACCGCGGAGCGCAGCTAGTGTAAAATATAAAGTCGCATTACATAGAGGCATATAGATACATCAGAAACTTTTAACCCTTTCTTTGCCACATGGTTAATCATGATATTCTCTTGGAATATTTGATAAAGCAATATCAGAGTAATGAACAGCGTATTGCGACTAATTGTAAATTGTCTGAACTCATTGTTTCTCCGAAAGACAAACACGGTTCATTTGGCAATGCTGTTGTGAAATTTGAAACTCACGCTGAAAATGTGTACCGTAATGACAACCATTTTATAGCCTGGATTAGGTACTAGGTAGTAAATAATAGTAGTATTACGTGTTTATATTTTAGATATTTTAACGCTATAAAATTTAAGTGATTCACAAATCTTTAAAGACAAAAATATTCTAGGCTAGGTTTTTTCGGCAGTTCAATATAGACAGTTATTTCGGAGTCAATCTTATTAATTATATATTAAATGCACATATGGCATAGCCAAAAAGCTTGTGCCTACGTTAAATAACGCTGAAAATATTTAAATTTCATAAAGATTAAAGAATATCACTTTAAAACACCAAATCGATAATTTTATAACACTAGCGTATCAAACTATATAGGTAACTATATATTATGTATAGTGTAATTTTTGCAGTATTACCTGCTTACATTAGTGGCTAATTCGTCCATGCTACCACGTTATGATTTTATCTTATAAAATAAAAACAAGCACTTATGCATATTAATTAATTGTTTAATTTTATAATTCTTATATAATTCCGGTCTTCCGCATACATTCATAATGTTCATTAATGTTATACTTAATAATTTTTAAATATTATGAAAGAGTGTTTGACATTCTTTCACTATAGGTACTAAAGCGTATAAACTATTTTTTTTTTATAAAAGTGTGGGCAAAAAAATACTTGTGGAGCGCCTGATCGCAAGCGAGTCCACCGCCCATATTCATCTACAGAGGCTTCTGCAGACTGCAGAATAAATGCGTTGCCGTCTTTTTGAGATGGAGGTACACTCTCTTCTTGAAGACACAAGTTGTAGCCATTAGGAAATGTCGCCGCGGGCATGCTTGTCGATAATTTGGTAGTGTAAGGTATAAAGTTACGATAAAATAAATATTCTTTTATATTGTAGGTATCTAATAAGATAAATAATTTTTAGGAAGTATAATATAAAAGTAGAACGTTTTAAAAATTATTGATGGAATTTATTTTGTACTAAGTAATCAAACTTAATTAAACTAAATATTAGTAGTTCCATATTGGTTCATTTGCTAGTGAAAGTGCAACTATATTACAACAAGAAAAACCATATAAAATACAACTAAATATGGCTCTACATCTCAAATGTACGGAAAGAACTAATCAGAATTAACACACTTGTTTACCGTTTACATATAAAATACCTGAATTTCCGCTCTGTTAGATAAGATAAATTACGAAACTAGATTACTATTTTGGAGTTTAGGAAGTGAATGTTACGTCACATCGGCTACAAAGAAATGACTAGAAAAAATATTCATAAGCAAAACGTGAACTGTTTTAGTGATTTATTGTGTGTAAATGTTTCGCATGCGATAATTTCTCGCGTGATATCTTTCGTACGTTCTTACTTCTTAAGTTAAAGTAAAAAGTAAAGGCTCATGTCCCCTAGTGGGGTTATGGGGCAGATGCGTCATACTGTTTCGATTTTCTTTAGGGACAAGTAGGTGATCAAGCTTCTGTGTCCTACCAGACCGAGACATTTTTTTTTTTCGTCTCCACCGGGAATCGAACCTAGGACCCCTCGGTGCTACGTTCACGCGTCAACCACTGTACCAAGAGGCGGTACCTAGTCTTAGTTTAGTTAGACTAAGATTTGTTGTTTGTTGTTAATAAACGAAGGGTTTATTCTGAAGCCTTATAAACCCATCAGATATTAGATGCCCGATTATGTAAATAAGAGGATGAAAAAATCTTTACAAGCTTTCCCATTGTTACTTATACGCATAATGTATTGTAATTGGCTTAATTCATGCATTTATAGCAAAAAGATACTATTCTCGCTACTCATGCGAGTTTTTTAATAGAATTTAACTACCGTAACAATGTTGCATATAAGATCTTAATTTACATGCATATGTTAATCATATTAAGTAAGTCATATGTTTCAACACAGGCCTTACTGAGAGAGTAGCTTTATTAAATATGATATTAGAG
>CAJQZM010039949.1:0-54114 GCA_907164665.1 Colias nastes | reverse complement strand
TTTTTAAACTCACAATCTTTATAAATAGTATTTTACAGATCAATAATGCGCCGCGTACGCGGCGCACCACACGCAGCGCGCGCACGTCCACCCGTCGCCGCCGCCCGCGTCCTCCGCGCACCAGCTGTGGTACCACTCGCAGCAGCTCGAGCACACGAGCATCTGGAAATTAATCAATCATTATTAGAATTTGTTAATAGTTAACCTTTAGCGTTGATTATTGACTTAGATTTCGAATAGTTAAGATATTATTGATCTGTAAAATACTATTTATAAAGATTGTGAGTTTAAAAAAGTAGTTTCATACTTTATTAGTTTTATCTGGATATTTGATAGCTATTTTATCTTGCTTGTTTGAAAAAAATAATTGTAATTAAAATATATTTCCAAGAATGTACAATATTTAGTATGTATGTTTATTATTTAAAATGAAAGAAGATATTAAAAAAAAAAAACTATTATTTTCTTTTATCACTTACCTTTTCCTTTCCTGCACTTCCACACAAAAAGCACAACTTTGCCACAGTAAAGGGAGCTGTGCCAATCAGTCCAAAACCAGAATTGCATACTTCATCAGGATCATAACTCTCCCAAAAATCGACACAAATCAGCTCTGGTCGGTTCTGGCCGCATTTTTGCGATCGTCCACGTATCTGAAATTATTTAAACAATCATTAGTTGTTTTTTGCACATTTATCCTATTATTAAGTCGATTAAATTGATTGTAACATACATTTGTAATGTTTGTCAGTGGTTTTAAGCTTGACTTCTTTGGAACCAAATCAAGGATAGTTTCATCTTCACTAGATTCAATTTTCGCTGGTTTTGCAACAACTGGAACTTCAATCTTCCTCTTTTTAGGTTCAATCTGTACTTCTTGGTCACTATCCTTTGATGGAGGTTCTGGAACTATTTGCAATTTGTTCTCTGTATCTTCAGATTCACAACTTGATAAGTCTGGTGTCACTCTGTCCTTTTCTATTATAGTCATAGGAACATCATCATCAGATTGCACAGATTTTTCTGGTTTCTCCTTTTCTTCTTGAGTAGGGAATGTGGCGATAGGTTGTCCCAAGACAATGGAAGCACTTCGACAAACATGTTTAACGCGGGGTCCTTTTAGCTCCATTTTCTGTCGCTTGGGATCCTCAACTTGTTTGGCGTCATTCTTCTCTTTCTTTCGTACTTTAATTTTAGCCAAGCGACGTTTTCTGTTACTATCAGGATCCTTCTCCTTTTCACCGTGTCGTTCTTTTTGTGGTTTCAAATTGTCCTCCTGAAATAAAGCATAAAATTATAAAAAATTTCAAATTATAAATAAATCAACCTTGATAAATCAGGATATAAATACCATACCTCAAATCCTTCATTTTTCTTTGATGTTTTCAATGAGAAGATGTTATTATCTGTTTCATTTGTTGTTAATGCACTAAAGACTGGACCTGTATTAGCACTAGATCCCATTTTCAATTGTGCAAGAGGAACATTGGATTTAGATCCAGGTTTCATGTATGATGGTAGCATAGACATTAAAATTGCTTTCTTGTCTGATGGTACTTGGAAAGCTTTTAAACATAGCTTCAGCCAGCATGCTGGACATCTTGCCTTATTGGAGCATTTAAACAATTTCCATTGCTGTGAACGTACTATGGGAGGTACTTGACAATTGCCTGAAAATTAAAATGTTAATTTAATTGAAGTTTTAAAATGATATGAAAAAATTTGATGAGATTTTTTTTATTTTTTGTACTTACCTTCACCTCTTACACAATGCAGGACAAGTGGTGAAGTTCGTAATGCCATCCGGTCCTTTTTAAGTAATTTTGATACAAATTTACGACATGACTCGCATGAATATATACCAAATTTTCTAGCTTGCTTGACAAATTTATAAAATCGTACTGCCCCACACACTCCACAAGTCACAGTAGTTGGTGGATTGGTTGCTAAAAAATAAATAAATTGATCAATAATTACAACTGAATTCATAAATCAAAAATGTCACCATTGTGCAGTCTCTGTGTACACAAATCACAAAAATTACTGAATAGATTTTGGAATAGTTTTCACTAATAGACTTTTATACAGATGTTATTTCTGACATAAAATGTTACATAAAAATTCCAATTTTATTTAAATTCTAAGTTATTTCTTTTAAAAGTGTCTTGAATATCAATGTTATAAATATTACTTACACGAAGGTGCAGTAAGTGCTGAGAATGGCCCATCTAACCCAGATGCCGGTGGTGTTGTGGCTAGTTGTAATCTTGCTTCTCTTATAATTACTTTCCCACTCAATAATTGGGAAGCAGATGATTTATCTTTCTCTGGGCTTACTAGTGGTTGTTTCTCATCTTCATCACCACTATTTCTTGGGCTGTCACTATCCCAACTCTCCTCTGACTCTGATCCACTACTTGAATTACTTGACGTACTTGCATCAGATATGTCCATAAGTTTTCTCATAGTGTGACCAGGTCTTTCCTCCTTATTATGTTCAGGTGATTTTAATTTATCATCGATATTAGAATTTTCATCTTGGGGAAAATCGGACTCTTTTTCATATGAAAACAAATCCTGTGTTTTTCGAGAACCTGTATTCAGACCCGAAAATGAATTTTTTGTCTTTTCTTTAAAAAGGCTACATGATGATAATGATTGCTTATCCCGATTGTCACTTTTCTCAGACTCCTCCTCTGGTGCTGAATCTTCATCATCATGCAAGTTATTAAATACTAGCCTCTTTAATTTTGGTTTCTTTAGAACTTTTCCAGAACTGATGCTACTTGATACAGATGTCTGTTCTTCTCCATCTATAAATCTTTTATTAGGTTTAATAACTCTTGAAGAATGACTGCTTCTAACTGGCAAGAATTTAACTGAACCTATACTTTCTTTTTCAATTGGTGAAGTAATCCTTGGTGGAGGAGACATACACCTGCTCTCACTGAATTGAGAAAATTTATTTGTTGCCTTTGATAGTGGATTTAGGTTTTTCTTTAAGTAGCCCTCTTGATATTCTGATGACGATTTTGAGCTTAGGTCAGTTAATTTAGCTGGTTTTAAAATACTATTAAAAGAATGCTCTGTTTGCTTAAGTGCTGATTTCTTTTTAATGATGGAAACAAGTGGAGCATGGTGTTTTATGGGAACTTTTTTCAGAGGTAAGAATATGTCCTCACAACTTTCAACTGTACCAAATGTCACTGTTTTCTTCACTGGTTTGACTTTATCACTCTTTTGAGGTTCCATTTTATTTTGTGATCTAGTTCGCACTGGTGATTTAGAGGGATCACTGTTATTTTCTTGATTTTCTTGTTTATCATTCACTACACTCTCTTTATCTTCACTGCTCTCTGAATTTGCTTCTTTTTCATTATTATTTTCCTTCTTTTCTTCTTCCTGAAATGATTATAGTAATTTATAAGTTACCTGTGTTTTTAAATGATAAATCGTTTATTAAGTAATTTAATGTGTAACAAAAAAGAAAAATTTTGATCAGATAAATTAAATACCACTGAAATTTTATTAATATTGGTGTAAAGAACTAAATCCTTCTAAAAATCTGTTGCTGACTCAAAACACAAAGAAATAAGAAAAAATATATATATATATATGTATTAAATTGATTGTTGGTCCAAGACAAGTTTGTTAACGTTCGTATCATTTGTAGTCTATGCAAATAAAGCCAGTTAATTTATTTAAGCACATAATATTTCAATAATATGTAAGAGGAGTAAAAGTGAAGTAAGTATTACTTTATTTTTGTAAAGTGAAGTAAGTATTACTTTATTTATATTACTATTATTGCCTGTTTATCAATTGCTTTTCGGGGATAAATCTCTATAATATAAGTCTAAAAATGATAAATAAATATTTTCCTACTCATCATAATATGATCATTTCCATATATCTCATATTTAAAAGCAATTATAAAATTAATAAGACTAGTAAATTGTTTACATTTATTTTTATTTATTTTTTTTATCTGAATTGCACAGTTTTTCATTATGCTAGTCTATTAAACAGCTATTAAAAATGTATGCCAAATGTAAATGTATGTTGTCCACGCATAACTTAAAGCCGGAATGAAATATTTCTTTTTAATAATGTTAAGTATGCTCCAACTTAGGGATCAGTGCAAGTTCTTTACAGGAGCTTAATAGAATATAGCTCTTTACCAGGATAACAGCATCACAAAAGCTTCCACACCTTCTTCACACACTTTCAACTCAAGTCAGTTAACATATTGTGAACATAGACAATCGCTACAAAACAAAGTCGCTTTCTCTACACAACAAATTTTGATGCATTTTTTTTAATAGATAGAGTGATTCAAGGGGAAGGTTTTTGTATATATGTATGATATATTAGGTTTCAAACAAAGCGAGTGAATCCGTGAGCGGAAATCTATTAATTAATAAAATCACAAAGATATTTATACCTATAATATCATTTTCTCAAAAAGATAAATTGGGCTATTTGCTATAATTAACTTCCACCTCTTGAATTTGTTGTTACATAGGTAATCCAAATTTTATATTTTATATGTTTGTATTAAATTCATGTAAAAGAGAAATGGGACTAAGTAAGTTCATTACCAATCTTTAAAGTAAATCCATTTTGAGTTTTAGATACAAGTACGAGATGTGTCATCTATCGGCAAACAATATACTGATCTCAAATAAATAATAAACAATGTTACTAATGGTATGATTTTCTTGGTCAACTTTAGTCCTACTTTGCTTAGGTACATTTTTAGTTGAAACCTTTAAGAAATAAATCTACACTAAACCAACAAAATACAATTAAGAATGTTAAACAAGACTTTATTGAGGTCATATATGTTTATTTAAATTTGACATTGAAATAGCAAGGACCATAAGGACAAAGTATGTAATCAAATTGTAAAATAACAAATATAAGGATTAGGAACTCTTATTTTAGGTGGGTAATTTAATGTCAAAGAACCGAACAACTAGTGAGGCAGCGTACAGTGAGAAACAAGCAAAATGTACCTATGACATACTATAAAACATTTATGATTGAGTAAATATTATTTTAATTGTATATACCTAAATACATTAATTCTGATAAAGAAAAAACACAAAATTCATATAGATGTAAATAAATTTAATGAGATATGTATTGATCTCTATCAAGTTATATTTTGAAAGTTAGGTTATATATCTAATACTAATATTTAAGGATCCATAATTGTTTCGTCGCAGTTAAATCCCTCTAATTTTATTTTATTACAATTATGGTATTGGTACAAATATATACGTTTTCAGTCTATTGTAGATATGAGAATGTCAAAATATGGTCGTAATTTATTGTTACATAGTGATTGGCGCTACATTTACGATAGAGTCATTACGTAAACAATATTTTCACTCATTTGAAAGCAATAGGCACTATTTTTATGGAAAAATTAAGATAATAATGATAAATGCGTTGTACCTCTTTCTCCCCAGAAAAGTCATTGGTTGCCGAACTGCGGCTGGCTGCATGGTTATCATTTGCAGCATTTTCGTGGTAAACAGTACCCGATAATACACTAATGCGCTTTCTATTATGAAACTTGAGTGGTTTCCCTGGGAACCTGGACCTTCCCATTTTGATATGCACATAAACGAAGGACATTTCAGTGCGTTCCCAGCGATAGCAAGGAAACTGGCGCGCATGCTCCGGCCCGCGCGCTCCGCAACGCCATTCCAGTCATTTATGCAATGTGTACGACAATTAAGACGCAGTTTTGATCACACGAACGCCCAAACATAAACACCAAAAACACCGTTTACATTATTTAGTAAATAGATCACTTCACACAGTTTTTGCAAAAGACGACATCATCCATCATTTTAATGGTCGACTGATCGTTAACGCCGTAAACGTTGTAACGCTTCCATTCAACAAAGCGTTGTCGGCGATAAAACAAAAGAGAATGTACTTATAATGAGCTTGATTCCTCTACGCGTCGCGTCAGTAACACTATCAATGTTTTGTTCCATTTGTTAAACCAAACCAAATTAATGAAATGAATCGCCCGTAATTTGACAAAGATGGCTGTACGACGCGCTATAACAATAGCGAACACGAGTGATTAACGAGTTACGAGACGAGGCGCGCGAGGCCGCGGTGTGAACGACACCTGGCTCTCGGAGGCCAGTTATGGATTTTGAACCAATCGCGACGTTAATTCGGACCGGTATGAAAACAAACATGTCCGATGTCGTTCGCTATGTCTTGCTCTAATCTCTATATGGTATCTAACTATCTATCTGCATAGACGCGTTCTAGGTTTTAACACTTCATTTGGTTTTATCAACTGATTTAATTAGCTCTACATTACCTATAATGTTTTCAATTATGTAGGTATTGCGTGAATGCTCTACTGTTTATTAATATTTTCCTATTGACTTTAATTATTATATTCAATACTTTAATATGTAATTATTTTTATGTAATTAGGTAGTTTTTATTGTGATTTTGCTAAACACTCATTATCAATTATCGTTATGAAAACAATCTAGTTTATTCTTAGTTTATTAGTTACCTAACTAGATTGTGTAGATACTAATGTTTCTATGTTTTTTTCGTACAATAACATAGGTACCTACCTATATAGAAATTATATTGAGAGTAAATTAAGTGCAATTTTACACTTATTATAATATTAGGTAGGTATGTATAGTAATTGATATTGGAATTATTCAATTTATGGACTGGGTTGGTTTATTTTGTAGGTACGGCAAAGTAAGAGAATAACTTCTATATTATGTACCTACTTAAAAAATTATTAATTTCAATATGTGGGTACGTAGCTGGGTATAGGTATAGGTATAATATTAAATTAAAATGCATAAGCACTTTTTAATGTATCGTACACGTATTAGTACGATTTCGCTACATGCGTAAGAATTACACCTACCTACATATTTTAAATATAAATATTCACATTCATACATTCTAAATCCGTAATCTATTCCGCTTGTAATATGTATACAAGTATTTAGAAACACCTATAGAACTCGCACCCTACTTACAACGAACCCCTAAACTCTACCGGTCGATCATGCGTAAAGGGCGGAGAAGGGATGCAAAAGGGAAGAGCAATAGTAGGTACATTAACCTTTGATAAGTATTTGTACATATGAATTTACAAAATTATTTACGCAAACAAACTTATTGTTTTCTGTAATTCAATACTGACCTCTAGCGTGAGTTATGAGAACGAAAAGTTCCTTGCTGAAACGCTTCCTGAAATACATTGAGAACGGATGGCATGTCCTCGAGTAGAGTCGACTCCGATCGAAGTCAAAATATTCGTGAACACAACTATTTCTCACTTAAACTTCACAACTTTCTTGTACACTTGACTTCCGTTTCACTTATCCTTGTTGTTTCTGTTAGGAAAACTGTAATGCACTAGTAAATATTTTTGTAAGTTTAATATTTACATCACTCTGATTGCACTGGTGTACGTGCGTGAAACTGTAGTAACGAGACTGCCGAAGACGCGCCGCGCATGCCGCGAGGGACACGGTGTAAATATAAAAATGGACAAACTCCCCTTCTGGGCTCACCCGAATGAATCACAGTAATACATACACCTTTTTTGTATTCCACTATAATTTTTTAGGGTATAGAACACGAAACCGCGAAAGAGCCAGTCAAAAGTTTGTAGCGCGTTTAAGCCGTGTTTCAAATTTGAGCGGTATGTAAATATGACGCTAACTTCCGTATACCATTTGACAATATATTGATCGACGCGACCCCCTCGGTCTGAGGACATTTTTCTCTGAGGCCGGCTTAAAATTAGGATAATCGCTGTAGATCAGTGGCTTACTATCCGTATTGTACCCAAATGTGTGGCGCAGCAGGTAGAAGTTTTTTGTATTATTTGGGTCGCAAGCTAGAGAGGTAAAACTTTAATGTCTCATACCTAACTTCACCAGAGTTAGGTAGAACACGTTGTTTTGATTATTAATTCGTTAACCTGATTTCAAAATTATGCTCACGTGTACAGTGGTGTATATTATATCGTTTCTCAACCATTAGATTATATGATTAAACATGAAAAATAAAAACGGCTGACAATTTATAAGCATGCAAAAAACGGTTGCAACGGAAACCAAGTTTTTTACCACAATTTTGCTAAGTAACTCACGTCTCACGAATGTCTGAAATAAGTAGTTTAATAAATATTTTAACAAAGCTTTGAAGTGGTTTTCCACAGAACATTTTTTTTATAACTGTTATGCCTAGGATAAAAATTTTAATTTTAACTAAATATTACATAGAAACCAATTAGAAACGACGCGCATTTCTAACAAATATTTTTAAATTACCGTTCATTTACCGTTATTAATCAAATCATGATCAAATCGAATGCAGAGTAGGTATCTATAATATAAATAATTTTATAACATATTAAATTATTTTACAATAAAATACGTATAACTAGGTAATTGTAATAAAGCATACCTACTAGTTAAAATCTACAAAGTAAAAAGTGTAGATAGCTGGTAATCCTCTAACCTCCTTCTATCCAGTAACTATAATACTTGATCTATGCTTCTATCCTATTCCTATACATATATTACACATATTATATTAATTATTATTAAGTTTTTTTATGTATAGAATAGCTAGGCATTTGACTGTACTACTACCTGATGGTAAATAGTGATGCAGTCTATGAAAGGCTTAGATCATTAAGTATGATCTAAGATGAAAGGACATGCCTGCCTCCTCCTCCTTTGAGTTTGATGAACGATTTCTGATAGCGTTTTGTTTGCGCATAAATGGTACGTCGACAAAGGGATGGAAGCCAGCGGCACGTCTAGATAATCGATGGTGAAACGGTTCAGTAGCTTTTGTACACCACAGGACATTTTTATATTAAAAAAAATCTTTTTTTTTTTTTATTACTTGCTACTATAATATGTACTTGGTACTTGCGTAATACTTTCAAAACATTTCAGTCTTTGCTTTTCTTGCTTAACGAATTTAATATCTATGTATAGGTACATATCATAAAATCGTAGGAAAGTCAAAACTGTACATTAAATTTTTTTTAATAATACTTGTGGCGTGATCTACAATAGGTACCGAAGCCAAAAATATAGTTTTTAGAATTTTTGTCTGTATGTACCTAAGCCCGGGCTAACTTCAAAAAGTAATGCATGGATTTATAGCAAATTTGGAACCTAGATAAATAGCTTGAGACCTGATGAAGGACATAGCTGGATAGGTTTTATCCCGGAAATTCCACGGGAACAGGAACTATGCAGGTTTTTCTTTGACTACGCGGGCAAAGCCGCGGCGGAAAGCTATAGTACATAGTTTAATAAAAATAAAATAGATAAATTACACGACTTCAAGGCGTGGTATATTAAAGTTCCACAAAATAAATAAAACACATTATTGCAACAATAAAAATTTGAAACATAACTATATTATAGGTAAAGATTTGAGCAAGATTAAATGAAATTTAAAATTAAATTAGATTCCTAGTTGAAGATAATATTTTCTTGTGATTGGATTTATGCGAGTATTATAGGTACATTTAGAAATAAAAGACTATTATAGTCTTCCTGTGACCACTTTGCTGTAAAGTGTTCGAAACATCGAGTTAAATAACATACATAAATTCGCGTTTAAAATCCGTTAAAAAATAAAAAGTCATAACTTTTTGCAATTGGTGTAAGAAAAGTGTCTTAAAAATATCCGCAAATGGTCATAATCCCACCACTGCTCTGTATTATAAGTAATATAATATAGAGTGTGGCTCAGTGGTGAGAACCTCGGACTTCAAATTGATAACCGGCTTATAACGGGTTCGAGACCGGGTGAGCGTGCAGGAAATATATATATATTTTTCAATCTGCGCATGTGATAACACCACCACCACAGCTCGAATGGTGAAGGAAAAGATCGTGAGCAAAACCGACATGTCGAAGAATCTAAAAAGACGTGTGGCACTCGGGGACTGCCGCGGTAAAGCTATTGCATGCTATGCCTTCAAGCCACACCTCCGCGCCCGTCGGAGTGGGGAGCGTGAGGTTTTTCGTTACTAAATTTCTGGATTCGGTCCCCGCGCTCAAGGTCCGCGATAGAAGCTATGCAAAAGCTTAACCTTTTATGGTTCCGAAGCGAGTATGAATATGAGATCCTATAACTACTGAAACTTCACTATCTGTCTGTACGTTTATCAGTCGTCATCGCATGTCCGTCGTTATCTCATGAACCGTGATAGATAGACAGTTGAAATTTTCAAAGATGATGTATTTCTGTTACTGCTATACAGTTAAATAAAATAAAAATACACTACGTTTTAGTTTATTTTTGCATACATTGAATTAATGAGCGTATCATCAATATAATATGTAGCGGATATTTACTAGCTCGCTTTTCAAGCTATTTGTGCCTTATTTAGTTAAGCCATGGTCACCTACTTAGAAAGAGACAAGTTGGAAACAAGAAAGCTCTCACTCGAACAGTTTTTTTGCACCATGGTGCAAAGTCTAGTTACCTAGTAGTTTAACGTCTTTTGTCGGCGCTTAAATAATGATGCCAATATCATTTTACTATAATGTCCCATGAGTTGGAGATACGTTGCAGAGATGCGAAAACGGTTATATAGAAAACCAGCTGAGCTTCGCGGTTTCATCCGCTCCTGTTGGTCTTAGCGTAATGATATTATATAGCATAGCCTAAAGTTATCGAGATACGTGGAATTCCATCAACATGAGCAATCCATCAACATCATTCCCGTAAAAGATAAGTAATAACTTTATTACTTATATTATTTTTTAATAATTATAGTAATCTAATGTTTTTAGTAGGTTATTTCATATTTGTTACACTTAAAGGTTGTAATGTGAATTTGATGATACGTTAGTAATTTTTTAAATGTGTCTGGCAAGATGTAAAAACCATGAAAACTGTCCGGCTCTTGAGGTAACATCTTTTTATACGTCCCCAAGTAACATATTATATAAAATCCTTTTATTATAAAATTAAGCTTTTAAACTATAATGAAAGTTAGGTACTATTTTATACACCTTTACTACCTGTTTCCTGCCAAAGTAACCACAACCCAAACTTGATAGTCGCTGGTCGTTCTTATCTGTAGGTATATGAGACATATACCTACAGAGAAACTTTCAACTTTTATAAAATAACGAAGGTCTGGCTGTCGTGGGCTCTTGGGATATAAGGTTTCCTATCAGTTGTTATGCAAATAACAACCATAGTCCAGTTTTCATTTCAGTGTCCAGTATTTCAATGAAGCCCTTCAATTCATCAGTTAGGGCACCGATGAGTTTGAACTGTACATTGAACTGTACATAAAACTCTAATGTAGAGTTCAAATCGTCAGCTCGTGACTACTTTCTATATGGCTGCTCAAATTTAGATCGTAGCTTCGTCGTGCGAATTTGTTAGTGACGACCCGCTACTGGCGCCTGGCGGGGACTCTAGCTCTACTTTACTGTTCTGTGAGCTCTACCGTGTAAACTCTATACTACAGCTAAAGCGCCTTATTCACGGTCCATCTTGCTGTACGTCCCGCCAAGGTCATACACGATGCACGACGCAAAACGACAGTGAATAGTATTGACGTAAGTCAATAATTATTATTAGGTATTATGTTGCTGGATGTGCACGACCAATTTTTCGTCCAGCGAGCACCCCCACCACCGCGAACGTCGTGCAGATGGACAGTGATTAGCGCGGACGTACGTCAGAGCGGTCGTGCATCGTGCGTGCTTGATCGTGAATAGGCTTGCTGTACAGCAGATTAGCATTATGAGCTTGTCTTTCACGCAAATAGCATGTGTCAACAAATGAATCGTGAAACGATTACGAGGTTTATTGAAAAATATAAGTTGCACAAATGTTTATGGAATGTTTCCAGCGTCGATTATATGCAAAAACAAAAACGAATCAATGCTTTACAAAATCTAGTACCCATTACATATTTGGATGAAAAAATTATTATATACGTTTATGATAATTTTTTTTCATCCAAAACCTCTTCCTTTTTCTTTTATTCTCTTCTGCTGCTGACAATATCAGAAGAACTCCCATTTTTTGGCGTTTTGATAAAGCAGGTGGCATTTTCATACACGTCCTCTCGTTAACTTCGTTCGATTTAAATGCCATGCTTGATGCGCGCACGATCGTCAGTAGGATACATCCAGCACCGCAGCCTTGAGCTGACGTACAGCGGGGATGGACCGTGAATAAGGCGCTTAATACGCCTCGAATCATTGGTGTGGCAAGTGGCAATACTTCTTCTGTCTGTTCTCTGTAGTCTGTGGACACTAGAACGTCATTTACTATTTTCGCGCCATTTCAATATTATGTCATTTGTGATCAGTGTTGCCATATATACAGATTTATCTGTATCTATACAGATTTTAAGACCACTATACAGATTACAGATTTGGCTTTACTTTTATACAGATTTTAGGTAAAGGACACTAACTATGATAAAATAATTGACAAGCAAAGTAAATTTTATACATTTGTTAAAACCTTTTTTGGATAAGGACATATACTATGATAAAATAATCCATTATCTAAGTATATTATTTTTATACAGTTGTTTAAATCTGGCAACATTCATGGCGTACATCGGGGATTTCCCTCGGAACAAACAAACAATAATTGTATATTCTTCTGGGGATTTCCCGAAACATGTATTTTGATAACGAATGAATGTATTTGTTTCTTTTTAATGTTTGCAAATCAATCAATCGTTCATTACGATGATTACGAGTCGACTACGTTTTCTGATTACATGAAAGGATTTTTTCATCTATTAATTTAATTAAAACAAAAACCAGGAACCATTTAGGCACCGAAACGATGGAGGGGCTAATTTTGATAAAACAATTATTGAATAACGAGCCATGTTTTAAGCTCAATGTTCACAAGAAATTGATTAATAAAATGAATAAAAGTATGTATAAAAAGTAATAAATAAAGTTTTAAGTACAATCCAATGTTTTCTTTAACAAACATACCATTCAGATTTTAAACAGCTTACGGTTTGATTTCATACAGATTTTATACAGATTTTTAGACTACTATATCCAGATTTATCGATTTGGCATGTGGCAACACTGTTTGTGATTTTGTGATTGCGAATTTGGATAACAGGATTACAGATTTGACTGTTGAGACCAAGGTTGAGACTAACTAAATTCACTTTACCGGCTACGTTCAGGTTCATCTATATTTCATATTACTTACTCTGTGTACATACTACATTCCATTATCAGTATTCAGTCTACTACAACGTTTTGTGTGTTATTTTCAATTTATCCATTATTCCTCAGTTAAAAAGTTTTCCAATATTTTACAAAATATACTATTTGGATTTAGAAGGATGTCATCTAATCCAGAAGTAATTTTAAAATTCACACGTTTAACGGAAAATGCTTTCCCTCCTGTTAAAGGTTCTGAAAAAGCAGCTGGTTACGACTTAAAAAGGTATGTTACTAGTGCTAATGAAGTAAATTTTCTATTTCTGCTACACTCCAGCCAATTTTATTATTATAAAATACATTATTTTGTTTTCTTGCTCATGCTTTCAATCAAAGGAAATACGAATTGTGTATTTATTATTATTTATCTTTGTATCCATACTGCTAACACAAAAACACGTTGGCTATTCCATTTTGTAATCAGAAGCTGCAATAAAAGCTGCTGAATATGGATAATGTTAAGATGTAATATTTCAAATGACTTTAAAACCTATAGTTTTATGATGTACCATTCTATTGCACAGTTGCCAATTTATACTACTCTTAATCGAATTCTATATTCTTTTTTATAATTAAAAGTATTAAAGGCAAATACTATTCTAAAACACTTACATACTCTTAATCTTGTTACAGTGCCTATGATTATATAGTTCCAGCAAGAGGTAAAGAGTTAGTTAAAACAGACTTGCAAATTGAACTTCCATCAGAATGTTACGGACGGGTAGCACCTCGTTCTGGTTTAGCTGTTAAAAATTTCATTGATGTAGGAGGTCAGTATTACACAGACTTATATCAAAATATAGTATACTAGCTGTGCTCCGCGGTTTCACCCGCCTTGCTCTGCTCCTGTTGGTCTTAGTATGATGATATATAGCCTATAGCCTTCCTCGATAAATGGTCCATCTAACACCGAAAGAATTTTTCAAATCGGACCAGTAGTTCCTGAGATTAGCGTATTAAAACAAACAAACTCTTCAGCTTTATGATATTAGCACACCCCGGACACTCCATACAAAATTATCGTTTTGACAGTCACACTGTAGAGACTGCAAATGTGTGTGTTAACGCTTTATGGTTGGCACATTTTTGACTAGCGTAAAAAAAATTCGCGTTTTTCTGATGAAATACATCCGTAAACAGCACAATATCTAACCATTTTCTAAGAAAAACGATAATCACAAATCCAAAATAATAAAATTACTTTGTCAATTTGATTAATGTTGTCAATCTTCGTTGCGTATCGTCCCTGTAGAAAAATGTGGACCATTTTTAGACTGATCGTGCGGGGTGAGGTAAGTGTTTAATTTTGGCGGGAGGCGGAGAGTGTCCGTTCTGTAGCCTTTAGCTACTATTATGTATTCTGTGATATTAGTATAGATAAGCTTTTGTCAATGTGTTAGATTATCACCTAAATACATAATGTGTACACCATAATGTGTCTGGAATGAGACAAAAAAGCTTGTGTTATGAATTTGTTTTGTTTGGATTGCTTAGTATATTACTCATTTTGTTCACTAGCTTTCTGCCCGCATAGTCAAAGGAAAACCCAAATAGTTTATGTTCCCTTGGGATTTTCGGGATAAAAACTATTCTATGTGTTAATCAAAGTTATCCTCTATGTGTGTGCCAAATTTCTTGAAAATCAGTTCAGCAGTTTTTGGGTGAAGGAATAACTAACAAACATACAAGATTCACATTAGGAGGATAGAAGTAGTAGAATTTTCATTTAAATGTAAAATCAATAACTTAGCAGTTATCTATAGCATAGCATCTATAATGTAGCAGTCAGTATTGTGTTGAACTAAGGTCAGATTTCAAAAAGGAGTAGTGATTTCTAATGGACTAATGTACAAGTGTTATTTATTCAAATTTTTGATTGTATGTGATACATACACTACATAATTAAGTTTTAATATTTGCAAAGGCTGGTATAAATGATGATGTTGATGATTATATTAATGTATTCATTCCTTTTTTTTTTCTTGCAAGGCCCTAATTTATTTTGTTATTTTTTAGCTGGTGTTATTGATGAGGATTATCGCGGTAATGTTGGTGTGGTTTTATTCAATCATTCTGATCAAGATTTTGTTGTGAGGAAGGGAGATAGAATAGCTCAACTAATATGTGAAAGAATTTACTATCCTAAGTTAGAAGAAGTTGGAGTATTATCGGAAACAAATAGAGGTGATGGAGGATTTGGATCTACTGGAACCCAGTAAAATACAAATTAAAAACACCAAATTTTAGTACTTATAAGTTTCTTATTATTAATAAAAAATATCTGAAAATATATTATGCTCCTCATTGCATCCACATTCATATACTACCTGTTACTTGTTTCAAAATAATCTGAGACACTGGATAAAGTTAAACTTTCTACTGCAACTGATTGTGCTTCAGTAGGAGATGTCTTTTCTTTTGAGAAATGGCCTGAATAAACTCTTCAATTTATTGTCATAGTTAATACCAAAATCGTTTTCTGCCTTTTCAACTTTCCTTTCCAGTATCTCTACATTGCTTTGTAATTTATTTATAACTTCACTTAATGTTACAACTTTTTTAGTAAGCACAGTTATCTCATTTCGGTATTTACTAATATCATTTGTAACAGTTGAGCAGCAATCATTATTTTTTATTTTTATCATCTGCAAAACACTAGTCAATTCTTCCAGTCTTGTTATCATATTATCAATTACATCTTGTATTGTTTGAAAATTGCTTGTCAAGTCCAGCTTAAAATATGCAGCATAATCGTTCACAACCTCTTCTATCATTGTCTTGAAATTGTTGAAATTATAGCTCAAACTCCAAAATCGGGATATAAATATTCCAGTACACTGACGATTTTATCAATAGTATCTGTCACAACTTTTGACAAATTCTGAAAGGAAGTCGGTATATAGTGTAAAAATATAAGAAAT
Organism: Colias nastes; assembly: GCA_907164665.1. Lineage (NCBI taxonomy): Eukaryota > Metazoa > Arthropoda > Insecta > Lepidoptera > Pieridae > Colias > Colias nastes. The sequence continues at coordinate 37,910 of CAJQZM010039949.1, read as the reverse complement.
AATTCCATAGTTTTACTAATCTAGAGCAAAAATAAATTTAATCCTCTCTAAAACATTTGCTCAGTGTTTACAGAGACTTACAATCCTTACTGTAAGCAACTGCGACATAAATTTTGCAACTGCATAACCATGACACGATTTAGTGCCCATTTCATAACCGATGCATAGATCGCTTCGAACGAAATGTGGTATAGGTAATATTTTATAACAATAACTTTACAATGTTGATACAAAACTAATTCATCTTGCGAATAAAACAAAATGGTACTTATTGAATTATATTACAACCATTTACAACCTGTTTTTTTATTAGTCCTACTGTTTATGTGGTTTAGACCAAGGTTTAGACTAATAATATTTTTTTTATAATGTCAAGGTCTTTTTACAGAATTAATTTTCGTTGTTTTTTTAGCACTATGTACACTATAAAAGTTAAAACATCGATGAGCTTTATTATTTTATAAAAACACACATATTAAGCATGTAATTTAAATATTCTTTAATATTGTACCTGCTACAAGTTACTCTGTATAAATTTGCAACTTTGGAACCTTATGATATGATATAAATCCTATTTCTATAAAGTCTGTGTAGTTAAAGCTCGGTTAAAGTGTAAAAAATATGACATTATTATTATTATGCCGCCTCAACAGATTCGCGGTTCGCCAACGCGCTGGCTGGTACTCTATAAAGGCTGGTTCACACTTTGATTAGTGCGAGTGCAGGTGATTAGTGCGAGTGCAGGTGTGTAGTGCGAGTAGTGTCCAATTCACTGCGAGTGCAGGTGATTAGTGCGAGTGCAGGTGATTAGTGCGAGTAGTGTCCAATTCGCGACGCTACACACTACGCTAAACACTAAACACTCCTGTCCAGACGTGTTTAGGCAGGCACACTGCGAGTGAGGGGGAAGGGAGGGCGCGCGGGACGTGGCTACTCGCAGTCCACTCGCAAAAAAATAGAACACGCTTCTATTCACTTTACTACACAGCCTACTAATCACTTGCACTAAACAGTCGCTGTCCACACCTAGTCACTAATCACCTGCACTCGCACTAATCAAAGTGTGAACCAGCCTTTAGTGCTATAAATTATTATACAGTACGGCTACAAAGGACAATATTCTTTCTTAGAATTTTTAGAGTACGGTTGGCATCCCTAAATGCGAGTAAAATTGTGGGGCATAGTTATTATTCGATATTTTAATTAATTAAAGAGTGTAACTTTTATGTCAGTTATGACCATAGAATATATATTTTTATTAATGATATGTTTTACAATATCTGTGTATAATGGAAATATAGTCTATATTTTCTTATTACCTGTGATTTTGTTTGATGTTTATTTCTCACTCAGTTTTTGACAGATAATAATTCAGAATTTTGTAGTGTAAAAAATAAAGAAATAATACTAATTAAGTTGGTATTCTAACTTAATATGCTTCCATCGACAGGTTATTTTAAGGGTATTATTTGTCCTTTTTATGACACCGGTCTTTGTGAGAGACCCTACTGTCATTTTCGTCATGTTAAAAAAGATCCTCAAAATGTTAATGGTGACGGCATTGAAAGCGGAGAAATACTTCAGAAATTAGTTTCGGCAGCAGTTCAAAAAGTTTTACGACAGAATGACTCGTCTCTGTTACCCTCCACGTCCCAAAAGACAACGGACGGAGTATTAGATAGTATACATCAATTGCCCGTAAAAGCTACATATAGTCCAACGCCAATATCAGAATTAAATAAAATTAATAACGAAGTAGAAGCAGATGAAGCTGTTGAGAAAAAGCGGAGACATATTCCCGTACCATACACTCCACGAAAACCAGCTGCGTTACAAATTAAAAGACCAATTGACACAAATGGTTCTAAATTATATGTCGCCCCGGTTATTCAGTATACGCCTGGATCTGAATCTGCACAGTTAGACCCCTATACCCCAAAAGGTACTGTAGAATCAAATGAAAAATACAAACCAGGGACTGAAGCCAAAATTCAAGAATACTTACCTAATGAAACTAACAACACAAACACATCTTCAAATAAACATAACTATGTTCCATCAGATAAATATACAACTAAAAGCAAAATAATAGAATATAAACCTACAAATGTGACCAAAAATGTTGAATTACCTGTAATTAAATATCAACCTACACCTAAGTCATTAGTTCCATGTTTTTCAAGTGATGAAGAAGAACCAGATCTCAAAAAACAAAAAATTTCTAATGACCTGAATGGCTTTGATGATTTAGGACCTGAGTTTGATATATTAGATCAAATTTTAGATGAAGAAAATACAAAAGATGAAGCTAAACCAAAAGAAAAACATAATGATTGTAAAGAAAATAAAAGTGATAAAAATAGAGAAAATGTAAGTAAATTAAATAATCATAAAAATGACAAAATAAAGTCAGGTGAAAAAGATTCAAAACAAAAAGATTCAAAGCAAAACGATAAACAAGATAAAAAGTACAAAGATTCAGACCGTAAATCAAGTCACAAAAGCTCTCATTCAGATAAAAGCAAGGAAAAGATAAAGAAAGAAGATAAATCAAATAAAAAATCACATTCTAGTTCCAAATCATCTGAACATCATTCAAAATCTTCATCATCTGATAAGAGATCAAAGCATTCAAAGAGTTCTTCAAGGCATAATGAAAAAGATATTAAATCCTCAAAGGAAAGCAAAGAAGACACAAAAAAGTCAGAAAAACACCACAAATCTCATAAAAGATCCAAAGAAAATAAAGATAATAGTAAAAGAAAGAAAAGAGAAAAATCTGCTTCTAGAAGTATATCAGAAAATGATAATGATCATTGTGATGGCTTGGAGCTATTAGAATCTGAAGTAATGTCTGAGTCAGACGAGGAAACAATAGCAGAAGAATGTAAAAGAATTTTTGAGGAATATGTACCGGAATCAAAACCAAAAAATGACCAAGAAAATTGTAAACAAGAAGCACCTACAGAAAGTGAAGAATACATACCAACAAAAAAGAGAATTTCCAGAACAGTAGATAAGAATATAAAGGTTGTGGCTAGGGCACCAGTTAAACCGGATTTCAAACTTAATGCAGCGCAAGCAATGGCTGAAAGATTATCCAAAGTGAAACAATTTCATGTGTCTAAAAATGAACAGGAGCAAAAAAATATTCCGGTTAGTAATATAATTTCTAAACCAGAAAGCTCATTACAATTCTCAACTCCAACAAGTTCAAAAATTCGCATAGCTCATGTACCATATGCATCAACATTATTAACAGCTAAGAAAACAATGACTAGTAATAATGTAACAAAGCCTATCAGTCAACCTTCTACAAGTTTTACTTCGATACAAACTGTTAAAAAGGGGGTACAAAGGGTTGCACATATCCCTAATGACAAGTTTATAGATAGACCAGGTGTTTTAGAACCCTTAGGATCCAAGATTCCTGCAAACATACGATCTACTTATTTAAACTTAATGATAGATCAAACTCTAAAAATATATTTATCATCTGTAGATGCTTATGCAAGAGCCCAACATGAAGAATTGACAAGCAGTAAAAAATGCAGTACAGTGCCAATTTATAAAAATTCTGCTGTACTTGCTATAAGTAGGTTAAAGAAAGAAATACTGGAATGCAATGGTGTAAAGAAATCAGGAATGGATTGTGCTACATTACAAAAAATGCCAAATGCTATGGAGAAATCAAACTCTGCAGGATCATGGAGTATTGAAAGTAGAAGTAAAAAAACATATGACGACAGAGCACAATATACTGGAGCCAAACTTTACAATAATATTAAAAAATGGATTCTGACAGAAGAGCAGCTAAGGGAAAATGGCTTTCCACGTCCCCATGAAAATGGTGAAAAGGGCAGGGCAATTATATATGGACAAAATAAACAAAAACCACCAAAAGGCTTTATCAGAACTTGTTGTAGGTGTAAGAAAGATTATACAGTGAATAAAAAGGGATTTCCTTCTGTTAAAGAAGAATGTATATATCATCCCAATAATAAATATAGAGTAAGGGGTGAAGTTCGATATCAATGCTGTAGCCAAGATGGAACTTCAGATGGGTGCTGCATTGCTGAAAGTCATGTGTATGAATATGTAGATTTTGAAAATTTGAAAGGATATGTAAAAACTCTTCCTCCAGAAAAAGAGATGGATGATTACGGTGTTTATTCTTTAGATTGTGAAATGTGTTATACAACTCAAGGCTTGGACTTGACTCGAGTGACAGTTATAAATTCCGCATGTAAAGTAATATATGAAACTCTAATAAAACCACTTCATCCAATTATTGATTACAACACAAGGTACTCGGGTATAACAGAAGAGCAAATGTCTCATGTTAAAACTACATTACTTGAAGTGCAAGCTACTTTACTCACAATGTTTAATAGTAAAACAATTTTAATAGGACATAGTTTAGAATCAGATTTCAAAGCACTTAAATTAATTCATGACACAGTTATAGATACAAGTGTATTATTTCCACATAAAATGGGACCTCCTTACAAAAGGGCCTTAAGAAATTTATCTTCTGAATATTTAAAAAAAATAATTCAAAACTCTGTAGATGGTCATGACAGTGCAGAAGATGCTACTGTTTGTATGGAGCTTTTACACTTTAAGCTAAAAGAGGACCTTAAAACTAGATGATTTTATTTCATCTTTTCTTTAACAGGATCCTTGACTTTTATAATATTTTTTTCCCAAGATAGTTAAAACAGGTTAATTGAGATTAAGATTAATGGATTTCTCACAGATTTGTGATGAACTGTTATATTTAATTTTTTGTAAATGGTGAATCTTTTATTTGAGAGCACTATATTTAAGAATATAGTTATGTATTCTCATATTAAAATACCTTCATGTATATTTATTAAAGCAATATATTTAACTTAATATTTAAGGGTATATTGTAAGAATAATTCTTTTATAAAATATTTTTTTAAATTCTATAGTTTTATTGCAAGACACAACCTTGTAATGCCATTTTAGTGTTCAAATTACCCATAATCTTCAAGTGTTTTTATGCAAATTTGGAGCCATAATTTAAATTTTGTTCGATTCGCAAATCAGATATGTTCTTGTCAATGGTGAATTTATCATACACCAATTGCGTTCATCATAATTCATAATGCAATATTTTGATAAATATCAAATCAAAATTTCCTTATTTCAGGACACATCCTATCCTGCATATCATATGCGAAAGTTTGTTAGGATGGATGGACGTTTGTTACTCTTTCACACAAATACTACTGAACCGATTACAATGAATTTGGTATGTATACCCGCAATCCTACAGAAACGCGAACTACCTATGCGGGTTTTTCTATGAAAACGCGGGCGAAGCCGCGGGTGGAGATCTAGTTTTTTGATAATAATTTATTTAACCTTTTAACACCTTAAGACTAAACACTAAATAATGTTTAAAGTCCCACAGTCCCCTCCATATTGTTTTTTTTTTTAATGAATTAGCACAACCATAAATTACCAAGTAAATTAATAATATTAAAGATTACCTATATATGAGTTTCCTAACTTGGTTAAAAACCTTGTTCACATTGACTCAATACGGTATTTAACCTGTACGTAGGTAAACACCATAATTTGTATTCATAATGAAGATTCTAATTATTTTATTGCAGTCTAATAGACACATTTTCCATAAGTACCTAACTTTGATTGAAAATAGGCAGTGCAGTTTTCGAAGAAAATTACAAATAATTAAAACAATTGAAAATATATCAAATGAGTTATAATTTACTTGAAAGCATAAAGTGTTATTTTGTTTTGAGTTGTTAGGTAATATTAACACTTTCATTACCACTACGATTTTCACGATGTTTTCTCGGATGCCGCCTACATTTTACGTTGGACTCGCTAGGCGAGTCCCCGGCGCTGAAACACGAATTGAATCACTCGCCAGGCGAGTTCAGTGGCATTGCGTTAGGGTAAAAACAATGTTTTGTTATTTTTGTGGCCGTGACAATGTACGTTACGTGTTTAACGCAATTAAAAAGAGTTTAACTAACATACGGTGTAATTTAACATATAAAAATGGCAAGAAACACTATAGATAAAAGAAAAGGTAAGTTTGTTTCGTAATTTATGCAGTGGCTGTCAATCTTATAAATAGTGGTTATTGTTGAAGTTATATTTTAAATATCTAATATTGTTTTTATAAACAGGAGGTTTTCAATTCGACTAAATAAAAAACAATTTTACCCGGAAACATTTTGATACGGGCTTTTTAAGAATATAGTTTAAAAAACAGTACCTACAGTTAAATATACAATTGCCGACCTTATTGTGTTTACATAAGGTCGGCAATTGCGTGATAAAGTAGCGTGTAAGGTAACCTTTGCCTATATAATAACACCAAATTCGAGCCCCTGCAAGGTGTAGAACACAATCCGCCGTTGTTTTACGAGTGAATGTGACTTTTGGTAAAATGAAAATAAAAGTATCAACCGTACATATAGATATTTCATTAATAAAAGTTTGAGAATCTATGTCAGTGAACTCGCCTAACGAGTTCAAGGCATTGCAGAATAGTTTATTTTCTTTCGATTATAAACTGGGTCTGCACACCCGGCCCACCACGTAATTCTTTAGATTAGGGTATATTTAGTCTTCAGTATCATTTTAACCAGAAAATACACATGCATTTTGGAAAAAAATAGCAAACACATTGAACTCGACGGGCGAGTCTACGGCGCTGGAATAAAATTTACGTGGACTCTCCGGGCGAGTCGGTGGCACTGAACGTGTTAATTGCACAATCTAAATAATAAAATACAGACAATAAATAGTAAGAGTGTATTTAGTAAATGTAAACAATATAAAACACTTGTATGTACTCAGTTCAGTAAACATAAAAAAACAATTTGAAAAGAAAAATTCAAGACTTGAGAAATTGTTATAATAGATTTATTGCAATCCAACAATTTACTTATAAATATATTATCAGTGAGAGTAACAAAAAAAATACATATTGTATGATGAGTAGTGAGAAAGTAAACAATTTTTAAAACACATGAGAAAATTAATTAATATCAAATTCTTATCAGATTATTAAATTAACAGTAAGAATGATTTATGAAAACGTAAATTTAACTAAAAAACTGATTTACAAAGGTCTCTAATAAAATTTATTATCTCCTGTATCTAAAGTATGAAATGGTGTTTACTTTTTATACCATTATTTATTTGCAGTTATTGCCTATTTTATATGGTTACATATTTGCAGTATTGATTACTATGATTCTACAATGAGAATAAAACATTAAAAGTGAAATACATAATGCTATATTTTATTCCTACTAACATTTAGATTTTATGGGAACTCTTATACCAAAAAATTATGTATATTTATTATTCCTGCCCAGGCTAAAGTGGCAGTAATGGTACATTTGGTAATGTAATGGTAATTGTTATTTTACACACTTGTCCCAATGAATAACAGTTTCAGCCCATATTGAGTAGAGCATTTTTATTATTTGATATAGGGGCCCAAGCTCCCATGCGCGCCTTGTTAATCAATAAATGATTGTTCTACACATGCTTTGACCCGCTTTTCATATTCTCTCCTATTCTCTTTATAAAGTTGGGCAGCCATTGAATTTGCTGGAGAATTTGGGTTGGGGTCACTTAATAATGACTGAAAAGAAATTGAATGATGTATGTATTAAATTGTTTTGTAAAAAAATATAAATGAAGTAATCATAATAAATAATTTCAGTATTTGTATTACCTGTATAGAAGTTAAAATTGCTGAAACATCATAAGTAGGACTCCATCTGTTTTGCAATATGTCTAAACATATACCTCCATCAGCATAGACATTAGGATGAAACATTTTAGATACAAAACGAACTGTGGGGGGTTTGTTTGGATATTCTTCGGTAAATTCAATAGTTAATTTAAATGTACCATCCTCAAATGGAGTGTCATGAGGTCCGAATATAACAGCATTCCAGATCATAATATTATTATCAGTTGGGGCTCCTGAAACACCAGTTGGTGGATCTTCTTGAAGGCTGAAAATATGAATTCATTACTGAGACATATGCTTGTTTTATAATAAACTGTATGTTTCAAGATCTTGTGACAATTAATGTCTCAAACCTTTTAATGAGGTCATAATTCTTTTGTTACGAAAACACTCAAATCTACATTAACTGTACATTTGATTTCGTTCAAAATATCTGAATCATAAATGCGATCGAAGGTGACGCATTATTGTTTATAGCACAAACGTTACATGCAGAAATAAAAAGAATAATATCAAAATCGATTCCTGGTGCATGAATATGTAGAACAAAATAGAAAATCAATGTATGTGGCAAAGATAATTTTGATGAAAAGAAAATAGCTATATACTTTAACTTTACAAATTCTTAAGGAAAACACTACTTTAAAATATAACAAACCGTTTAAAATCCCTCATAAGACGTCGTCTGGCAGGAGTTGACATTTTGATTTCACAAAATTATATCACTTCACGATGAAGCAAAACAGTTTATTCTAATCAGTCGAGATTTATAGTACTTCATGCGATTGATTTCTCACTATATGTTTATGTTAAAGCTACGTCTTTGTTGTTTGATTGTACCGATTTTTCTCGTCTCCACTAGAGAAAAGGTTGTCAGTATGACCATGAATTCAGCAAAAAAAAACGAGCCATGATCACTGCGATGCAAAAACGTCACTAATAAATTGCTAGTTGTAAAAATATGAATCATAGACCATCTGAAAGCCTTTTCTCTGTTTTGGATAAATATATTAAATTTTGATCTAAAAGCACTATTGAATCACATTTTTTCATTCTTCAAAGCTAAGTATGGCATTTGAAATTAATTTTAATATCTCATCAAATGTCCTGATTTGTTAAAGACATAGCCTTCATAGCAAATACAGTTTAAAAAAATGTAATATAATGTAGGCAAGAAGCTTATATCTTACACTGGAGATTTCGGTATGAACATTTGACGTGTAACAAGAAAAATGTTGTGTTTTATCACTTTCACACCTAACTTGGTATTGCCACTGTTAATACGAAGTTTTCCCAAGGCTACTATGTATGCTGTAATATTCTGTGCAAAAGGTTAGTATTTGTACATGAGTTTGTTGATAAATTGCCAACAACGTCATTCAGAAGCATTGTTGGATGAGACAATTATTATTTATGCTAAATAAAATAAGTATCTGAACCAATTATTAAAAAGCGATACTCCCTGATTATGGGTAGTTACCATAATAAAATTGTAGCAACTCTCACTTTGACAATATGGCATAAGTGTCAAAAAAATTGCGTCGCTTCGAATATTTAAGTTAATATTGTTGCGTATTTAATAAATATTTTCCGAATATAAATAATGTATTGCATTGTGAAAAATTGCAGAAGTTTTTGGACACCAAATTCTGGCATAAAATTTCACAGGCAAGTGTATATTTACGCTATTTACAATATTCCTCAATACTCATGCATTTACCTGTATAGAATCATTTTCATGGCAAAAATCGTCAATTTTATCATCATTTTAGTAATCAATCATGCTAAATATCTTCTATCTATCTTCTTTTCCTAATAATTTCATCATTTTTCAATAAACCAATTTAACAAGTAAGGTAACCATGATGACGAGTTTTTACGGATAGCGAAGAGAAAATATTGTAATAGTTAACAAAATTAAGATGAACATTTAGAACACCATTTCAAAGATTTTTATACTAGTAATGAAACAACGCACGACATCGATATTGCACTCACATGTGGTTTTATGTTTGTTCTTCTTTAACATAGAAATTAATAGTTCTTTTAACTTACCAAATTTTTTTTGTTTTACTTATTTCAGCTTTCCAAAAAATGAAATAAAAAGAAATAAATGGCTGTCCATAGTGCCTATCAAGGGTAAAATTTATCAACATGCCAGAATATGCAGTTTGCATTTTAAGCCTGAGGATTACGGTCCAGAAAAAAAATACCTTTTGAAAAGTGCTATACCTTTTTATTTACCACATTCTTGTTACTGCGTCTCAACTGTGGATAAAGTAATTTTAATTATATTATAATTAACCACCATGAAACCATTATATTTCACTGAATATTTATACTAAAATAACAAAAGTATTTACAAAGTACCTATATAATCTGAAAATGTTTTTAGGCATGTAACTAGTAATAAAAATCGTAGTATGAGATCAAAAGTATCAAGCGTTATTTAAAACTATCATTCTCTACCAATTAAAATGGTATATGTACCTATAAAGATGATAATTATTCATGTAAGTTGACCAGTAATATTATAATATAAATACTGTTAAAAATATATGTCGTTATTATTTATAGACCATGATTTTTAGTTTTTTCTATTTCGAAAAATCCTGAATATACAAACCAGTGTGGTCACCCACAGAAAGAGACAAAAAACAACACTGACGTCATTCAAGGTTATATTTTCTTGTGACAAGTTAATGGTCATAGTGCAATCTCCAGTGTATTAGATATAAGCTTCTTGAATGTAGGTATTGTAATTGTAGATTGTGTCATTATTTTGGGTATCTAATTAATTTTAAATATGTATTTAATTTATGTAAATAACTTACTAATATTAATTTCTAAGTAATTTCTAATTAATATTAATAACACAGATTAATAAGTTCAAGTTAATTGCCAGGTAAGAAAAAAATAACAACGACAAATCTGTGGACAAATCAAATAATTGCTCATAAAGCTCCGAGGCCTCGGAGCAATTAACTAGCCTGGAGAAGTAACAATTATTATTAATTGAACATTATAACCTTCTTGATTATAACACTAGTTTGGCCTTTTTAACTTATGGCAAAATGTCATGCGAAAAAAGAGGACCGATATATGTCAGCTCGACAGTTTGAAATGACACGTAGCCATTTCGTTTTGTTTTGATCACCAGTCTGGTGACCATCGCATGGTGATTTTAATTATTGTTTTTGAAGTGGAAAACGTGTTTTTTTAGTTTCATATGTTATTTTCTGAAAAGATAATTAACTAAAGATTACATGGCTTGTGTTGTTCACGGCTGTTTAAGCCGTAGTACTAGGAAATCGGATGAAGATTGGAATTTGTCATTTCACAGGTTAGTGTTTTGATCAATTTTTTTGTTAATTGTATTATAAATAAGTTAATTTACGTTATTTTCTTAATCATCTATGTTTTATCTAACCGTAATTAGGAACGAAGGACTTCATTGATAATGACTGCTTTAGGTTAGGAGAAAAAAAAGGTATTTAAGTATGGATTTTATTGTTATTTGCAGGTTTCTGGCTTGAGAAAAATTAAAAGATGTTTGGGTTAAAGCTATAGCACAGGGAAAATTGGAAGCCTTTAAAACATTCTCGCTTTGTTCAAATCATTTCGAATCAGACGGGAAGAAAAGTAAAGTGCTTTGCAGAGATGCTGTGCCACAAGTTTAAGGTGGCATCTATTTTAAATAATAAATATTGTAATTTGGTAATTAAGTATCGAATTAAAATGTTGTAAAAAAATTAAATGTTTATTTGTTTTATTTGAAGCAATTTATTTTAAACTTTTACCAATTTTTTCCTGTGGGAATGAGTTATTTTCCCGCGGTAAATTGTAGCCTATATGTTATTCTGATGTTTAAACTATATACATAATTGTAAAGTTTCATAAAAACTCATTCAGTAGTTTTTACGTGAAAGAGTATTAAATGTCCATTCTTATATATTTTTGCTTTTATAATATATTAGTAGGATACGATTATTGATTTATAAAAAGATCAACCAGGTGGAAGTCAGATTCGTGCACGAAGGGTTCCGTATAATTCTATGAATGAATCTATGAAAACAGGAAAAAAAAACGTACCTTTTTACGAAACCATAAAAACAACCTAAACCGAAATACCTAATAATATTTTTTTATAAATACCACTACCATACAATGGATGGCAGTCAATACGCATTGTAAATAATAATTCCAAATTAATCGAATCTTAAAATTTGGAATTATTCATAAGTATTCATAATTCAAAATTAAAAAAAAATCGAATCTTAAATTATCTTCAAGTAATTTTATAACTCATTTTTTTTATCTATCGATATTTTAGTATTCGATAAAGTGGCAAGCACTACCTTTTTATAACAAAAAGTGGCTACATGTGGATTTGAATGCCAAGCCGATAACAGTGTGTTGTCTCTTTCTATCGCACTAATTAGGGTATTGAATAAAAGAGAGCCACTATATAAGAAACGTTCAATTAATTGTTACTTCTCCAGGCTTGTTAATTGCTCCGAGTCCGAGGCATTGATGTTGACCATAGAGTAAAGTAATACTGTGATCCAGTGTTGCCAGTTTGGTGATTTTGTCGCTAGATTTAGTGATTTTTAGAGGCTACATGGTGAAATTTTGGAAAAAATATCACTAAAAAAATATCTGGTGATTTTTAATGATATTTTCAAAATCTGCCATATTTTTCTTTTTTCTCTATTATACGCCAAATACAACGCATATGATCGTTTTATTTCTTTCTTTTTGGAATAAATAATTAATGTACCTATTATTTATTTAACATATTTAAATAAATAAATACGTTTACAATTAATTTATTAATAAGGTTTTTTATATGTTAAATAAGAGGTAAATACGAGAAATTAGTCAACAAACTTTTTGATATCTTGATACAGCTACTTATATTAATGATTTTGTGAGGTAAATAATCACTCATAAAATGTTACTAAATGCCCACGCGCCCTTGAAGACGGGAATCCCCACGCCAGAGTGTAGACCTACTCTATTCTCTTCATAAGAAACCAACTAAAAATAATGAAGAAAACCTGTTATAGCTATGAGCTCCCGAGCGATGTGATCTCTGCTGTTGGCAGAAATTTGAAATACTCAAAAATTGATCCATCTCAACCGTCTACATCAGTGGATCCGTCACCGTGTCAAGATGACGAAGAAATACCAAACGAAGTATTTAATGTGGATTTCTAACCTAACGTTTTGATTTACTTAAGTAAAATTGTTTTTTAAATACTTATGTTGCTTTTTAACTTGTCACTAAGATTAATAATTATTATTGTTATGATTAAAATTATGTTCCTTAACAAATAACTTGTAATTTTATTTAATACTTAACCCTTGATAAAATTAATTAGTTAGTGAATTTTGGAGATTTTTTTAGGTTAAAATATGAAGAAATCTAGAGATTTTTTTTTATTAAGCTGGAGATTTTTTTTTCTGTGTGCTGGCAACACTGCTGTGATCCGTAGACAGAGCTGTCTACGCTGTGATCAGTGATGTTGACATGTTGACAGTTGATTCATGATTGATGCCTGATGATGTCAACTGTCATTGTTTAATTTATTTATATAAATATTAACATCCATACCTATCTGCCAAAGAGTACTATAATAATACGGCAGATATCTGCCCATGATGGATACATTTGAGCTTCCTTTAGATCGTTGAGGTCACAGAGCAAGTAATATAGGTAGTGAAACTTTGTGACTTTCCACAACGTGACATTGGCAAAACTGTGGCAAGTGGCAACGCAGTACTGCCTTCATTCATCAAAAAAGTTGAATTGAATTGAAAAATAACAATAATAATAAGTCAACCTTCATTTTCTGATTCCTGAAAAATTTACAATGAATGAGAATACAAAAAAACTATTTTTTAATAAATCAACGGTTAGTATTATTTTATTTCTTGCTTGAATCATTAATACTTACCTGATGTAAAATATATTTCACATATCTCATAGAGTTATAATATTATATTATGTAGTCATAAATATTTTTTGTTTCAATTCATAGCTATTCAGTTTAAAAGCAGAACTATTGAAAAAACAAGAAGAGGTACAAGAAAAGAAAAATCTTCCACAACATCGCTTAGAGAATTTTAAGCCTTCAGTAAAAACATCTGATAAACACAGACAAGAAGGTCAAAAAGAAAAAAGATCACTCAGAGATAATCTTGTAGCCAAGAACATTGATGACTCAGAGGCCTTTCGGAAGTCAAAGTAAGTAAAGTATTCAAAAACCTGATTCTCAGCGTATTTTCATCATTCATTACTTAACTCAAAAGTCTTACCTTATTTGAAGCTATCTTCCTATATGTTTAATGACTATTTGATAAGTAATATATGATATGTCTTATTTGAATATGAGCAATAATAATTGATGTTATTATTATAATATAAGAAACTAGCGGTCCGCCCCGGCTTCGCCCGTGGTACATATGAAAAATAGATGTTGGCCGATTCTCAGACTTACCCGATATGCACAGAAAATTTCATGAGAATCGGTCCACCCGTTTCGGAGGAGTATGCAGACTAACATTGTGACACGAGAATTTTATATATAAGATTACACGTGATGCCAGGTTAAATATTAGATTGAATGTAATAAGAATGTACTGTGATTCTACACAGCTACCTAATTGATGTAGGTAGTTGATAACAAATCGCAACAAGTCAACGACTATTAGCAAGTTGAGGGTGGTTGGGTCGAACATCGTATATTATAACCAACGTCCAAGTCCCTAGTATAGTATTCGACAGCTAAGCATGTTCAGACATAAAATAATGACAACTACATTGACAACTATTCATCCACAAAAATATTAAATCAAAAGTTACGTCTAACAATAATATATATGTATATATATGTTTATAAATTTATAAAGAATAGAACGTATTTATTTTAGGATAAACTAGTATGGCCTAGCCTGAACTGATTTATCCTATTGGTCTTAGGATGAACTAGTTTGGCCTAGGCTATACCAGTTCATCCGATCGTGTATAGGACGAACTAGTTTAGCCTAGGCAAAACTAGTTTGTCCTGAAATCGGGTTTGGCCGGTAACATATATATGAAATTCTCTCTTTATATTCTCTCTATATATTTGCAGGGCTGCATTGGAAAAGAAAGCTCAGTTATATGAACATCTAGCAGATAGTGCTGGAAGCTCACAATTGGCTGATCGCTTCTTAGTTGATTTCAAAGAGAAGAAACAACAAGATGTTACAAAAAGGGAGAGTTGTGATACAAAAAATGATCCAATTATAGAGTCAGATACTGAAGTTTATAAAGAAGATGATGATGGCGATTGGTATTAAATTTTTCTATTATACATCTTTAATATTAATGATAAAATTATCTATTGTTTTCACTGTTACATACTTATTTACGTTCTACTTTCGAGTTTATTAATAAATAATAAGTTATTGCATATTTTATAATATTTACAGGGTAGAATATGTAGATTGTTTAGGCAGGACAAGAAAATGTCTCAAGTCCGATTTAGATCTGTATAAAAAAAGGGATCAAGAGCTAATAAAGTTAATGCCTAGCAATAAAGATGAAGCAGATGCTGAACAATCGGTAAGGGTTTTTAAATGTATGTTGTTATCTCAAAAGACCTGAAATACATCACAATAGGAGGCAGAATATAATATTGCATACATTTTCTTCCATAAACCTAATCTTTTAGGACTTTTTTTATATTTGTTGCATGAATGATATGATAGATCACATAATATGACAATTTGTTCAAATTTCTTGTGCTATTATAAGTTAATTTTCCTGTGAATTTAGTATTTACGTAAGTTTATTTTATAATAGGGCTTTTTAAGTCAAAAATATAGTATTTAGGATGATATTAATTATGATGTGTACAATTCTAAAATATATTGCACAGGCTTCATCAAAACCAGAAAAACCATTTTTAGTGCAAAAAACAAATGACTATCTGCAATCATTAAGGGAGAAATGGGAACAGAAAGAAAAGGAGCTATTGGCAAAAGATAATGACATTCATTACCAAGATCTTTTGTTTGATGGTAAGTTTGTTATGTTTATTATCACATAGAACGCGTATTTAGCGCGCGTCTGAGGGTTAATCTGACTATAACAGGCACCTGATAGCGTGATCGCCACCGCTAGCGTTGACGCAACGCTATGTCGCGGCTCTAGGTCGCTTTGACGTTGGGCGTTGTATTTTTTACTAATTTTGTTTTAGCATTCGACTGAACATTACTGCATAATACCTATGTATGCTAAAAACGATGATATTCTCCTAAATCCTGCCTCTCTTTATTGATGTGATGTACGGTGTACCCATGCTCTTTTTCTCTACTGCACCGTGTTAAAGAAGCGATCTATCTAAAAAAAGCCTAGTTATTTCTTATGAAAGGAGTATTCATTATTCATTCAGATTTCAATGTCCTAAGTAAGAGTCCGTGTGAATGCTATATACTTAATTTTTACTATTTAGCCGTCTTTCTCGAAAGTTCCCTAAATAAGTGCATACACAACTCGGCTAAAAATAAATAATTTCAATACGATTTATAGTTTTGGAGTTTTGTGTAGACATACATACATACCTGATGAAATTTGTATTCGTTTATTTGTACGTGTTTAGAAGCTTATGTAAACTAACATATCCAAAAACTGTGTAATTGATACACGTCACATTCACAAATTATAGTATAGATATTTGAGCTTTGTCCTTTGTAATAATTTTAATATTAACTTTAAAAACAATTTACAGAGGCAAGAATGCACGGTGTTGGTTATTACTCGTTCAGCACGGATGAAGCGGAGCGTAGGAAGCAAATGGAGGAACTGATCAAAAAGCGAGATGAAACACTTAAAGCCCAAAAGCAAGCTGAAGAAATGAGGAAGAAGCGCGATGAATTGGTAGCAGCTAGAGTAGCTGCAGCTCGGGCTAGACAGAGAATGAGAGCAGGCTTGCCACCAGAGGACCCTGAAGGTGAGTCAAATTATTACAAACTTCTCATTTATGAAAATTTAAAAAAAAATGGTCTGCAAATTATATTAATTGAACATACTTTTTATTGCAGAAAAGAAAAACGAATTCACTAAATGCCTTCTTGAATTCTTGAACGAAAAGAAAAATGAAGCCGAGAATAAAGCAAAAGAGGAAGAGAAAAGATTGCGAGAGGAACGCGAAAAAGAAAGGCAAAAGCAAAGAGAGGCATATATACGCGAGTGGGACTTGGGTAAAGAAGGCGTTGAGGATAAAGTGAAGAAATTTAAAGAAATGACACAGGAGGAATATGTGGAACAACAAAGAGCGAAACGAATCGATGAATTCGCACCTCCCGAAACATCTAACGTTTCTCTTAAATCAAAATATACCTTTGACAACCAAGGGAATAAACAAGATTCAAATATACAGAAGACGTGGTCAGATGTCAGACCTAAAACACCGCCTCCGCCTGATATTGGTGATATTAGTGACATAGAACCAAAGGGCCTTTATTTCACGACAAAGAAACAAGGAAAAACTGTTAAGTATAAAAACTTTATAAAAGCACAAGAAGTAGTTCCTATACAAAATGAATTAAGTGATGAAGAGGATGAAACGAAAAACAAGAGGCCCGAAAAAAGAAAACATGAGTCAAATCATGCCGAAATAGCACCACCACCAACTTACGAATATTATGGGCCTGTTCCTAAAAACGTTAAATCCAAAACCCCCTTTCATTCTGATATAAGGGAATCCTTTGCACAGGGTGCAAAAAGTTTAGAAGCAAAACCAAGTAGTATACATTTATCAAAACATTATGACTTCACATTTGATTAGAGTGTATCTGTTTGTTAATTTTTGAAATAAAACAACATATTATATTACAAATCATATTTTATTGCACAAATACTAAATGTATTTCCCAATTTTTAATAAATTGCTTTTCACTTATTTTTACCTACACTAATATCACAACACAATGCTTTAATGGAAAAAAAGGTGAGATCATAATTGACTACAAAGAATACTAGCTCGTGAAAGGATATATGTAATTTTTATTTGTTATTTAAAATACGGTCGCGAAATAAAAGTTAAACACTACAATAATAAGTAAATATAGGTTTAATTTGAACTTTTCAGAACCATTTTTATGGTTTGGTTTTTCAGTTGTTATTTCTATCCCTTCCGTAGTAATTACGGTCGACTCTTCAGATAAAGTTGTCTGGACATTTTCCTTACCGTTTACAGCATTTGGTTTGACACTTTCTTGCAGTGCTTCTGCAGTAGGTAATTCTTCACTAGGCTTTATTAAATTGCCCGGCAATGGGTTTTCAACCTTATTTAGTTCTGTTATTTTTATCGTAGATTCCAATGATACTGGCGTTGTTTCTATATTATTATTCTCATCTATACTCTCAGTCATTTCATTTGTTTGAAGTGTAGTTTTCTCAGCTTCATGTTTATCATCATCGTCATTAATTTCTGGATTTTTATCTATAACTGGATCTTCTGATTCGCCTTCAACCAGTGATTCACTTTCTTCTGAATCGTTGACTATTTTTATATGGGTTACAAAAATCTTCTCATTCATATATTTTTTATTCGTTTCGTTTTGTTTGAATTCTATAGCAATTAAACTAGGATTAGTACTGTGAATATTTTCTTCAATTTCAATTGTTGTCACAATAGGTTCATTGATGCTCTTTTTGGTTCGTTTTTTTATTTGTTTTTGAGTTTTTTCCATAAGTTCTGCGAATGCCTTATCTTCACGATCAGTGTTTTGTCCATTGCAAAGGTCTCCTTTGCAAGGGCATGTCATTTTCCACGTTTTTGTAGTATTGCAAAAATCTAAATAACATTCGTCTTGATAAATTTTCACACAGTATCTTGATTCTACGTACGCTGAAATGTAACAAAAAATACAGCATAATTTACGTTTCAGTTTTTAAATATTATCACGATTGATTTATGTATTCCCTACATATTACTTTTTTATTCTTTAATGTTTAAAACAACGAAACAAGATACAAACTATTCTTAATGTTGTTTTCTATTTATATAATTACTGACCCGATTTTAAAGAAATCTTGACTGTTACTGTTATATTTAATATTGATGTCTGATACTATAAAGACTTGAGGTGCCATTTTGTTGGAAGCCTTTAATTATTGGTATTGTATTTACAATTCCTACATAACATTAAGGTAGGTTTAAGAAATTATTTATAACTTATTTACATTGTAAATGTTCTTTATCTAATAGCGCGTTCGTTTGTTTTGCGCGCTTAGCGCTATTCTCAGGAAGCGCAAGCTCGCGAAAGCAGCTAGACATCTATTACTAGCTGAGCTTCGCGGTTTCACCCTTATGGCTCCGCTCCTGTTAGTCTTAGCGTTATGATATACTTATAATAGCCTATAGCCTTCCTCGGTAAATAGGCTATATAACACCGAAAGAATTTTTCAAATCGGACCAGTAGTTCCTGAGTTTAGCGCGTTCAAACAAATAAACAAACTTTTCAGCTTTATAATATAAAGTATAGATTTTATTATATGTATTGATTAGGTACAGAACAGGTCCCATCGCATTACAACTCCTAGTTCTGTTGCAACGTAGTTCTGTCAAACAGAATTACGTTTGTCTTTTGTTTTTTTTTTAAAGTGCTTTTAATTACGTGGAGCTGTCGCGACAATTGCGCAGTGCGTGAGGCCCGGGTCGCAGGTCGTGACGTGCGCTTTGGGCGCGTCGCACGGCGGCGCGCGGCGGCTGCGGTGCACTTGCTCAGCGAGCGGGCCGCACCAGTAGCACTGTCTGCCATCTTCAGCGTTTATGTACACTGGAAGTAGGGAAAAACATACATATAAACTCAATAGTTTTAATGTTTGATATTTAGTTGATTAGTATTTAAATGATAATTTTTTAAAGAATAGAGGTGTCCCTGGGTTGTCACTGATCGATTTTTTCTTTTCTTTAAAAAATTATCAGTTTTAGAGTAGAACAGTGTTTTAACTATCCTATTAACACTATAATTTACAAGCATTCCGCACGCGGCTTTGACCGTTTTGTAGAAACCTCAGTAAATTATATAATGATACATGATACCTTTCTCAAGCACCACACTAACTACAAAAAAAAAACCGTATCAACTTCCATTGCGTAATTTAAAAGTTTTAAGCAAACATAATTACCGAGTACATAGGGACCGAGAGACGGACATACAGCGATGGAAAAGTAATTTTTTAGGTAGGTACTACATATTTTCTAGAAATATAATACTTATTTATTTCAAATCTTCAGTAATTATAAAGGTATTCGATATCTGTCTACAAAGATTCCAAATATCCCTGAATAACTGTTATACTCGATAAGGTTCATTAATGTAGTCGTACCTAATTGATATTTAATTAATATACAGTCGGGAGCAAAATTCGATGAGCGTCTTGGGGTGGGGCAGTGAATGTATTTATAATTAATTATAGGTGTATGTACAAGGTTTGCCTAATATTCGTTTGAAGATATTTTAATGAATATTAGAATTACACATACGATGACTTTGAATTCCCGTCATATCCATATTAGGGTTAAAATATCTTACCAGAATTAGGTAATTGTGAATGTAACGTTCACGAGCATTACCTACTAATTATTTGTAATCCAAAGAGCTCACGTTTAATCCACACTGACAGACGTGCGATTAATTTAGTCCCTACTGTTACATATAATATTCCCTCGCGTCACGCCAACTGCGGTGGTTTGAAGGTAAATAAACACGTAGGTAGTTATTCGTTCTAATAAAGTCGATGTTTTTACATTGTATTTCTGTAGAAACGATGGTTGAGAATATAAAATTCAGTACGTTCTTTTGGTTCAAAGGCTAGTGATATAAATAAAAGTGCAAATTTAAAACATAAGTAAATTCAAATTCCAGGGGCTACGGGGCTACGCCGGCTACGTATTTCATTCAAAGACTATTATCGTCAATATAATTTGATGAATGAATGAATGAAAATGCTTTATTGCTTTGAAAATAAATATATGAAACAAAGACAAGACTTTACAGGAATAGCAAGGGGCGACCTTATCGCTAGGGAGCGATCTCTACGGTCTACCACTACACTACGGTCTCTATATTAGGTATATTACCTACTACAATTTTCACATGAAAGTTGCAAATACTAATTTGTGGGTAACAATTGGCAATGAATTGATTACTAAGCGTAAACGGAAAAAGCGTTATATTTGGATTGATATATATTCATTAGGAATATAAGTACATAATTTATAATGAAGTATGAAAATTATTCAATGCTGTAACCATTTTCACATTACATTATTAAATATTTAACGCAATAATATGAAAGTACAAATTATTCTCTATTGAAGTAAAGTATTTCGTCTCGTATTGTATTCTTATACAGCGAAGTCTTAACACAAGCGTTTAACAATTTAAGATAAGTGACGATGGAGTACCTAACGTTCTATTCCAAGCCCAACTTGACACCTAAAGTTAGGAAAACTTTGTCCTTTGCATGTTTTATTGAGCATGTTGCGAGACTTCTATAAAATAGGAAGTTCATGATTTCTGAGGTATTTCGTGAAGCATCTGTAGGTACAAAAATATTATCAAACTGAAGAGTTTGGTTGTTTATTGGTATTAGATAATAAATTTATCGAGGAAGGCTATAGGCTATATTGCTGTATAACGTCACGTAGGGATACAGCTAGTAAAGCATAATTATTTTCTCGGTATTATTCTATTTAACATCACTATATATAGGTAGTGTAAAGCTACAAAGGTGTATTTATTAATATTATTAAGAACATGATTATTAATTTTATTACGTAAATTTTTAGTTTACTTCCAAGTTCCAGCTTGTCGGCTACTAAAAATAAACAAAGTAAATATTCCTAACTAAAGCTTTTTACCTACGTAAACTAAACTTTGACAATCTATTAACAATGTAAATGTTAGAATTATTCAAGTAATGATCGATAAACATCAACATTTCATTTCTGACCTATGTAGAAAGAATCGTATAATGCCTATAATTATTGTGACTTTGTTCCGTTACAATAATTACGTATAATTTTATAACTCCCATTGTCATTTGGGTCAAT
Organism: Colias nastes; assembly: GCA_907164665.1. NCBI lineage: Eukaryota > Metazoa > Arthropoda > Insecta > Lepidoptera > Pieridae > Colias > Colias nastes. The sequence goes on along the minus strand of CAJQZM010039949.1, from coordinate 16,016 downwards.
TCAACAATGAGTATAAAAGTTCACCATAGAATACACTTGGGAAACTTCTGCAATATGTTCCCTTATTTGAACATGTTTTATTGGAATAAAAGAATTTATAAGGTCACTACGTAGGTAGTGAAGTTATTCAGTTTTATTATCAACTAAAATATAATAAAAGTTTTAATAATGTTTTTATTTTAGTTTATTTTTCACCAGTAATATACAGGGTGTCCCACTGTTGGTATACTAAGCTCAAAGGAGGTTATAGTTTTGCATACGCTGAGTACGTAAAAAATACTTATAAAATTCCAGACACAGTTTTTTTTCAAATAGATGGATTTTTAAAACTCTGTGTGTACACCCCTAACAAGCAACCCGCCCAGCTTTGCTACCAGCACGTGACCTATCGTTTAAGATTATGTTTTAATAGACAAAATGCTCACATTAGCCAAGCGGTATATGCGGGCTGCGCGAAGTTAGAGAAGAAAAACATGGATTTTCAGGAAAAATTTAGCAAAAATTTTTGATGTAATTTTGTTGTTTTAGTATTTTTTACGTGATCAGTGTATGTAAAACTACAAGTCCCTTCGCGCTTAGTATACCAATAGTGGGACACCTTGTATAAATATTAAAAAGTGATTCAAGAAGGTTATTGTATTGATTTTCTTTACAGACAAAGAAACTTTCAATTTAAATTATGTATAAGGCTGATATTATCATGGGAATCGCGTCAGCTTCTTCCATGGTCAAAGAAATGCGTGAATATTTAACCACATATTGGATATAAAAGCAATTTGATACCTTTACAGTCATATCTACTACATAAATATATGTATATACAGTATACAGTAGTGGGTATGTAAAAGATATCAAATTTATTTCATAATAAACAATCTTTCAGTTATCACGTCTCAGTTTAACTAATGACACATGTAAAAAGAAAAAGAACGGCGTTTGATATCCACGCATTTAAAAAAAAGGATCTGCAATAATTATGATTCTATGTTTTTTAACTTTAATAAAAAAATTTTCCAATAACATCAATCAAAAAAATGTTTTAGCAGATACCAATTTAATTCAAATTTACGAAAACTAAGCTAAAATAAAATTTCAGCAAACAACGAAAATAAATTGTGATTGTTCCAAAGCTTTGTTTTTGAATCGGTGTTTATTTGTTACAAAACAAAACGAAAAGCGAATTAAAACGGTAGCGTTTATAACAAAAGTTTATATTTCGATTGCTATATTATTTATAGCGGGAATACTCACCACTTAACGAAATGAAAGCCGCAACGCTCAGCAGAAATGTTGATGTTGAACCGTAAAACTTTGTTCCCGCCATCTGAGTCCGGCGAAGTATCCAAGAAAATGAAACATGAAAAATAGATTACACTACTTTACTGGCTGAGGAATATAAAATATTAATATTATGTGGGAAATTAATTCCAAATATTGTTTAGCATTCAATTAGAATTGAATTAAATGGTTTAGCACAATATGTCCAAAGATAAATGAATATATTTTTGTTGTAATAGTAGATAGATACCTAGATTGTCTCTGTATTTTCCTTCATGGACTGAAGTAATGTGTTTAATGTGACGAGTGATAAGGACAGTTCGCGCGCACGCCAGGCGACTACGCGCACACTGCGCCTTTTCAGCCGCTCGTAGCGCGTAGCGGTGACGTAGCCGTAACTAGTTCGCTGTCGTGTAAACTGCTATAAATAATTGCTTGTAGTATGTAGTACGAAGGGCGCTTAAATAAACAGGGTGTTTTTAAAAGCGTTAAATATGCGATAGCTTTTATTTTTTAAATAGTTCCTTTGTGTAAACTAGTCCATTCTATTGTACTCATTATATAACACATGCGAATTTCCAATATGAAATATTATTGTAAGATTCCACGAGTTTAATGCTCATTCATAATAAAATGGCTTTTGTGCTATACACAAAAAGTCAACAAACATTAATGATTAAAAAGACAAAAGTTTTCGTAGCAATACACAAGTTTGGATTAGTTTCAGCATTTCATTTTAAAAGCATAAAATATTGTTTGCGTCAATGTGAACGGGAAGTAATTGGATTTTGGTTGGTTTTAGATGAGCAGCCGGAATTCCCGTTTGTGTTAGGTATTTGGCTAGATATTGTGGTCGTGGGAGGCATTGTGAACGATATATAGGTCATCAGAGCATCGCCGTGCAGTCTGCAATGCGGTGCCTAGCGCCACTCGAATCATTCATTTTTATAAAAAGAACACGGTGTAAGAGGCATTGGACATCGATCATAGATTTTGTAGATAACATAATTTGAATCGTGTAACAATGTAGCATGATATCATGCAAAGTAAAACTTGTTTTCATAGATAATTGTCATGATATTTATTTATGTTGCTGTTGATATCAAATAATTATTGTATCTTATTATTTTATAATTTGAATAACTAACGCAATATTATGTAGTGTTAAAGTGATAACATGTTTTTGCATAGATTATTCTTTTAGAAATATGTACTAAATAATTCATTAATAATAAATAAATTAATTAATACATTATGCAGAACGTTGTTATTCAGACGCAGACATTCATCGAGATTGCAATTTATTTTGTATCTACATTTGGGATTAGGGTTGGAGTACAAATAAAATAAATGATTTCAGGTGAAGCATATATTTTATTTTCGTATATACTCGTAATATGTTGTACAGAGTTTGTTAATTTAAATTGCTTCACGTTACACTGACAGTTAAAAATTAAACATGGCCGCTATGAGGGTTTCGGGATTGGCGGGAACGAATTGTACGCTGTGATATTTATGCAGAGGTTGGGTAGACTGGTCTTCTATCTTCATTATAGGTACTTCGAGCTGGCAGCAGTGTTGTGCGAATTGCGATAAATGGCACTATTTGTATAGATTTGCACACTTGAGGCGTATTTCACCTTTATATTCGTTACTAAGCAATCTCGGCTTAACCTGGAAAAATGCGTTCGTACCGTCGCTCATAAAATTGTTTATTTACGATGATTTACTGTTTTTTCGTAAAGATGAATGAAGATTAGTAAAGGAGATAACATTGTTGTAATATCTATTCAATCGTTGTCCATATAGAAGGATATTTCCTGTTTATTTATTTATTTATTTATTTATTTACGGCATACGCCAAACCATACATATATTAAACTTAATTCTAAACTTATCACTATGTCCTTAGTTCTAGGTACCTCTTACATTCTTCACCTATCATTCCCATCCCTGACACAAACAAATCATATACTGGTGCAGAATTGAGGATTGAGTTCAGCAGTGAAAGCATGCGAGGCACCGGAGACTGCTGGCGTTGAACCGTGCGTGTGCGCCAAGCAGCTAACAGTTGGTGGCTACGAGCCCGTGTATAATTGTCAGGCACGTTTAGCCGTAAGAGCATTTCTAATAAATCATTAGAATCTATTTTATTGTATAAAACGTTAAGAGCAAATTTAACAGTTGATAGACTTCTACGAAGTTCCAGCGAGTTATAACCCAAACTACCCAGCAAGAATTTTGTGGGATATAGATAAGGGTAATAATTAAAACTTCTCGCATACAAGTACCTTAAGAACTTCTTTTGGACCTGCTCCAACATAAGGATATATTTTTTCTCGTAGGGACTCCAGACAATGGAATTAGTCTCTAGAATACTCCTAACAAGTGCCGAGTAGAGAACTCTAATAGCGCTATCTGAAAGTCCGACAGAGTTGCGCAGTAAGAATCCTAAACGTTTGTATGCAGCGTTAGAAACATTGTGAATATGCTCATGAAACGAAAGATGAGGCACGAATGTGATACCTAAGTCGCGTACTTTATTTACACGCGATATTCGATCCTGTCCTAAACTATAAACATAGTTCCGTATATAGGCTGAACGACTAAATGTCATCAATTCACACTTGTCAATATTAAAGTGTAGTTTGTTCTCCACACTCCACATATAAACTGCATCTACGTCTGTTTGCAAGTGGCAGTAATCTTCATCCGATTTAATGACCTTAAATATTTTAACATCATCGGCAAAGAGTAAGATATCCGACTTTTCAATTACATCCGGTAAATCGTTTATCAGTAATAAAAACAGCAAAGGACCAAGATTTGATCCTTGACTTATACCAGATCGAGTAGAATAAGAATCTGAAATATACGGGCCATATTTTACAAATTGTTTCCGATCCCTAAGATAACTAGAAAACAGCTTGAGCAAAGTCGGGCCACATCCATGATCTGCTAACTTCAACAACAGTACATCATTATCAACACGGTCAAAAGCTTTGCGGAAATCGAGATAAATAACATCGACTTGATTCTGCTTATCCATTTCACGTGATAATGTCTCAACAAGTGAAATGAGATTTGTAGCGACCGACCTGCGTGGTAAAAAAGCATGCTGAAGAGGAGAGATGTATGGCTTGCATTCATGTAGCATTTGAGAATGCAAACACATCTCAAATACCTTGGCTAGTGAACATAAAATCGCCACTGGTCTATAATTTTCAACTTTGGTTCTACTACCAGATTTAGGAATCGGAATAACTCGCGATTTCTTCCATAGTGTAGGGTATACACCTTTCATCAGAATAAGATTGAATATGTGCATTATAGGTTCAATTAGGTATTCCACAAGACCCTTAATGATATAAGCAGGTATCATGTCAGGTCCAGGAGAAGCGTTAGATTTTAATTTTTTTATACATCGACTGATTATATCTTTATTTAAAACCTTTATATCGAAGAAACGTGAACTGGACCTAGCCTTAGAATTAGCAAAGTCAAAGTCTAGTTTTGGTGAATTAGTTAAAAACACTGATTTGAAATGCTTAGCAAACGCTATATTTAGAGATACGTATTTGAAATGTTATACTTTCAATAAAGCACATTATACATGAGCTTAAAGGAGCCCGTTTCGTGTTTACTGTCTCGAGAGAATGCCACGTCTTCTTATTAGATAAACGTGTTATCAATATCTATATCTGTTTTTCCGTGAGAGGGGTGGATAATGTGAGGTGTGAATTTAAAAGGTTTTTCGAGTTCGTAAAAAATATAATAACAAACGTGTCCTTATTTTCCTCACTTAAGAGTTTCAATTAAGTATTTTTGATTCCACAAATAAATTCACAGACAATAAAGTGAAATCATATGAAATAAATATATAAACTACTTATATAAGTATATCGCTTCTTCACTGCTCGCTCGTAATAATTTATCTGTGTTCCAATTTTCGGCCAAATCGATGGAATACTTATAGTAAATTTTAGTACATATATAAGTATAATTGAAGTAGATAGTACCTATTAGTACCGCCTAGAGAAATAGGTATTTTTCGTTGTGTATTAGATGACAAATAATGCAAATAGGCTAAAGGAAATTACTATTGACTGTATTTACATAACAAAATGAAACGAACTTTGCTGATCTACATAGTTGATTAGTTTTCTTATTTACAGTTAACGTAAAAAAGACAATTCATTTAACTATTTCATTCGTAAGTTACTAATGGCGACTCCTTCCTTTCCGGATGGGAAAGTTAATTGAGTCTGACCTCTTGCGCATTCATTAATAGTTTACTTGCTAATGATCTTTTTTTTTTCGTTGTTTAGGTAGGTATACGCTATACATACTGTGAGGGGAAAAGATAAGGCACGAATTGGGTCATCATGCTTATTTCGGGAGGTACAATTGTTAACAAGGTCGGTTCTTATTTGGTACTAAATAATAAATATTTTATTCTGTTATTTTATACCGGTTAAAGTAAACTGTCTCGTTTTCTCTTCCATAGAAATGTCTTAAATTTTTCAACCACATGAAGTTTGAATCGAAGTTAAAATAATTTGAATAACAAAACAAATAAATGTTCTAACATTTAAGTATGTTAAAATATTATGAGTCTTCTTTAGTTTTTCGTGTTGTGGTTGAAAAACTTCTTTAGTACCTAAGTTCTTTCTTACAGTTATAGTGCTCTTAAATATCTGCTCGATAATTAGATTATCGTGCAGATATAAAAAAGGGTTGCGGATTCGATCAAGTGGATGTATTGTGGCCATGAACTTATAACGTGTTCAGCGATTACACGTAACTGCACAGTGGTGTCCCACATCCAGCCCCACGTGCGACATTGTCGTCAAGCTAAAAATAAACTATGCCTATGCTCTATATCTACGTATTAGTATGAGAGAGAAGCGAAATTGTTCATCAAACTTTGTAATTTTGACCTATCCACATGGTCTATTGGAAAATTGATTTCGTTTATCGTATAAATAATTATTATATGAATAGCTTATGTTTTACAGTAATTTATTGGTTGATATTTTGTATGATAAAAAAGAGAAATGTTCGTGACAGTCTTGGGGTACGGATAAAGTCTTCCGAGTTCATAATTTGATTTACCCCATAAAAGTCTTAATTATTTAACTTCCCAATTAATAACCCAAGTTTTCAAACGGATAAAATTAATTTTTATCTATAGAACGTTATATTTTTTCTCAAACACCTAACACGAGCGAAGTTTGGCTATAAAATATCGAACCGTTCGTGGCACGGTTGAAACTTGGATGATAAAAGTGGCGTATTAAATATTGCTCTAAGCTTCCGGAGCTTAATGGCTTTTTGCTTAACTTAATTTACATAACTAGAAATTTTAAAGTTTCACTTAAGTTTTATTGCTTGCTTTCAAAAGTGCATTTCGAACATATATACTTTTAGCTTATATAGCAATTTTTTCAGTTAAAAACAGGCAGTTTTATTATTGTGGGAATATAAGAGGCGGGTGTTCACCAAATTTTCATTACTGAAAAGTCTGGCTCTAATAATAATTTAAATGCTTCAATACATATAAAGCAACTTAATAATTTAAATAAACAGTTTATGTATACAATAGCATTCATACGTGACAAATTCTGAAACCTGCAAACTTAATGTTTGTTGTAGCAGTATGAAAATATAAAAATATACGTATCCGCATAGAATATTGCAATGCAATGCAATAAGTGCAGGATGCAATATGCAACGTAAGTGCAGGACGTCCGGACGTGCGACAGGCCATTCGACCTTGTCAACTTGTTCTATTTTAACATACAACTGTATTATATTAATACTTTTATTATATATGATAATATTTGCTAATCTTTTTAAAATAAAAGTAACGCCAATAAAATTTACTTCAAACATACGTTTAATATTATTATTTTTGGAATTATCGAGTATCCGGATCTATTTAATAGTTTAAGTTTTTGTTCTTAGTCAATATTTGATTAGAAATTATGAAGTGTTGTGAAATATAGAGAAAGTATGACTATTTTACTTCATTTCATACTCATAGAATTGTAAATTTTACTAATGTAAGGAAAAGATTTTCAAAAGCTAACGTAGATGATTTATTTATGCAATCGTATCGTATATTTATGCTTATATTTTCAATTAAAATGCATAATGAAATGAAAATAAATTCTTTGTTTATTTCTTATTCGTTTTAGTATGAAAATATTCGGTTAAATTTAAAAGTTTATTTTACCCAAAAGTTTTGCAACTGCAAAAGCTACGTACATAAAATACCAACAAATATTCATGTCCCATTTTCGTACTCGCCTCTAGACTATAAAGAATTTCAATCGTGAGTACGTACATATTTGTTCTTTATGTATAGGTAAAAGGTGTTGTGTAAATAATTTCTGGAATGGTCAATATCCGGTGAAATTATTTAGGTACGCACATTTGCCGTGTTTTCATATTTAAACGACGTATAATTAAGGTTTATTCGTTGAGACCTTTCGATGTTACGATGATTAAATGTCACATACAATAATAGTAATATAGGGAGCGGAACATTAATCAAGTCTGCAATGAGCGAGACTCGTCAGTAGCCCGGGGCTATTCCCAATAAATTAAACCACGTACAAATGCATTGAATGATGTGTCATGAATTCAGATTTCATATTATGTTCCATAAGTTCATCTATCAGAATTAATAACATTAATTTGCTGTAAAAGCTACGTTACAAGTGAAAAATATTTAACGCTCTACCATCCATACTATATTTTGTAACATTCACTTTTTGGCAAACCAAAATCATTTAAACACGGGCTATAAATAAATGATTCAATAAATGAACGAATGAATATTTTATTACGTACAATAAACAATAATTGGTTAACGAAATCGGAAACGTACAGACCATTAAAATTCCAAATGAAATATACACCTATATAGGTAAATATGAAATGTGATCGCAATACGGGGTCAAAATAATGAGGACTCTACATTCGTAATTACGGCGCGATTCGAATGCTTTTGATTTTGGAATTAATTATTTTTCAACAACACAAGCCATCAGCCCTGGCTCCGTCTAGATTGAATTAGACTTAAGTTATAAATAATAAGTATAAGAATTTTTGCTTTTTCTCTCGTGTGTGTATTTAGCTTACCATTTATTTCAAAATCGCTAGTGAATTTCTGTGTAAGATGTTTTTCTTACAGAAATAAAAAAATAAATAAAACTTTCATCCATAATTTTTTAGTGAAGATACGTAAGCTATAGTAGAATATCTATAAGAAAAAATTTTATGATATAAGATTAGACAATAATAGTACATCTTCGTGTAAGCTTAAAAAAATATCTATAAAACATAATGTTATATCCCATATCCTTTCTACGAAATGTACATATTAAAGTGTGGTTGAACAGATCAATGTTAAATCGCAGTTAAACTCAGTTTCCACAAATCCATAAGTTTATGTAGGAATATGACAAACATGTAATTTAGCCGCACAGTTTGCGAGGATGACAAGGTGACATATTGGTGAACTTATCCGGCAATTAGTAGCAAGTTTGTCCGGGCAGCGTTACAGATCGCTTATAACACTTGGAATGAAGCCAGATTCAAGCAATTTGTACAATATTCTCCCGTTAGCTTGAAGATATTTGTGATTTAAAACTAATTTCGCGTGGTTCGCAGTATTTCTTAATTAAACCCGGCAGACTGAAATGTATTGTGAAGGTAAAAAACATCGGAATTTCTAAGCAAAGGAATTCCTTTGAAACGAATGAAAGTAGATTGGTCCACTCTAGAATATTTTATTAACGTATCCTACCTATCATATACTTAACCTAAGATATCAGTAGTAATGTGGAGAGGCTATTATTTTTATTGTTATGTATTTATCGAATGATTTCCAAACATTTTATTGTAATTAAACAATATTTAAAAGGTGCAAAGTAAAAAAAATAAATCATCAATTCTGTGCCCATACCCAATGCGATAGCGATACACAGTATTTTTACTCACAAACACAATTTAAATAGAACTCATCTATTCCATGATGTTTGTGCTTTAATTAAAGCATATTGTGCAGGTATATACAGAGTAACTTTACCCTCAGTAAATGCAAGATCGAAGCATCTGCATCGAGCTATGTGATATCAGTGAGCTCGATGAGTGGAAAATGGAGTTCGATGTTATTCCAGTGACTGGTTCTAGCTGCGAATTCGCATGACCGACTCAATTTTACGTTAATATTATAATGTGCATACTGTAGGTGTGCATTGAACTGTTAAATCACTGTTTTTTTCATTTATAGAACTGTTCGTATTGTTTATTTACGTTATGATATGTATTTTTGAGAATAGGTATATTTTTATTAAATTACAACGTGATCGTTAGTTGTTAGTTATATTATGCCTTTATAATTAAAAAAACATTAACAACTAACAAGTAACAATATCGAATTTATTCAACAACATAATCCCGTTATCCTGTTTATAGGAGTGTATAATTTGTACACATTATTCTCAAATATATGAACCTATAATCATAGTGAGTCGTTAAAGTAATTTAGATGAAGGGTTGATTAAATTTGGTTGTCACGAAAGCGACACACGATGATTCAATTATTCAAGCTTGTGAATGAGGCTCACGTCATTTAGAATTGTGGCGTTAAACTAAGTTTGGCCAGAGTTTGAAATATGGTAATAAGGTATTTATAAAGCGGTTCGAGCTCAACACACATTCATAATCAATATCGTGAACAATGACCCCAATACAGTTTGAAACTGCACACTTACATAATAGAGGTGTAGGAGTTTTAATGAGTTTGCCCTGAGACCTGAATTAAGTGTACTTCGGTGCTGGCGTGAGTTGGCTTTGCAGTTTATTGGTTTGGAAGATTAACACTTTTAATCTCTACAGTTTCTTATTAGTTCGTTGAAGTTTATGGCCTAAATAATTCTTAAGATTTCCTGTTACATAGCTGATAGCGTCCCAAAAGGGATGTGAATACCCATCATAATATATTGCCGAAGGCGATGGAAGATAGACCAAAAATAGAAGGAATTTTCTTTTCAGGTTTAATATTTGTAAATTATGTAATTATTAATATACAATATAGTAATAAAGTTACATTTCAAGTTTTTATTCCGAACCAATAACCATATAGGTACGTACATATTTACTCATGTGTAAGTGACTGTCTAAAAATAAAAGGAACTTTGAAATGTTACCTAAAGTAGAATATATTTCTTAATTTAAATTGTAGATATTAATATTTAACTTTTAACTGAGCTGTACGTTCCCTTTGAAGAATGTTTAACATTATAATGTATGTACATAAAGTTACGAAAGTACAGAAAACATTATTACTCTTGTATTTTATTTAAGACTTGAACATTTTACATTTCTAATTTGAAGATAAAAGCATTTTTTATCTACACTCATCATATTATAAAGAGGAAAACTTTGTTTGTTTGTTTGTTTGTTTGATTGTAATGAATAGGCTCATAAACTACTGGACCGATTTTGATGAAATTTGGCACAGACAATCTTTAGACCCTGAGAAAGAACATAGGCTACCTTTTATTGCGAAATATGTACCACGGGCGAAGCCGTGGCGGACCGCTAGTTCTATATACATAACATTATTCATATGTGGGTTTTATTCGGATAATTACTAATCATGTGTGCAGTAATGTTATTATAATAGTCTTGTTTAAAGAAATCACGTACCTACATAGTAAGTTATATGTACCTATAAAATACAGCATTTTGTAACTGGTAATATTCTACTGTACATAATATGTATATCCTTACTTTCGTATGCACTTTTATTCACGCCCGTTATTCATTAAAGCTGTTTGTTCAATCGATATAAAACGTGCTAAAAGTGTCTGACCTCGCAGCAATATTGTATGTTCGTAGCCGTTTGTCTTTGTCATTTAAATTTCCAACAACCTCACATACGTTTAACAAGACAGATATGTAGGTGTGATAGAAAGTCCTTACGAATGATTAGAATTCTGAAATATGTAACAGAATATTTTGTTTGTTATAAAATCTGTTGCTCAACTCTATTTAGAGATAGAGTTTTCTACTGGATAGAGTTCAACTCTGTATATGTATTCGATCAAATATTTCATCAAAGGATCTTTTATAAATTCATATTATATAATTCAGCAAGTAATTCACTCATGTGCTCGCACAAAGCTTCATTCGACGTTGTAAGTTTTAACGTCGCACAATAAGTGTAAAATATCAAATGTATTTTTCTATGGCGCTTATATTAAAGGAAATTGAAGAACTGAAAAGAAATAGCCGTATATTTTCCTTTCTCGGGAAAAGGTTAACCTGGGTGTGTTATTTATTAAAAGGGGTTTTCATGCGAATTATTATTTTTGTTTCACATATAGCGATCTCATTAAGAAGTAAAATATTCTGCCGTGGCGTCCTTGATGTCAGGTAAAATTAATTCGTAGCACCTTTTAACTGAGAGGCACTAGAGCCGACTCTCCAGGGACGAGAGAAATTTATACGCCACATTACATATTCAAAAAGGTCTCCCGACAACAAATAAAATGTGAAGATCGATGGCGAGACTAAATATAAATAGTCTTTGTTTCACTTATTCGCCTCGTTGTCCTAGTGATGGATACAAGATGTTTATTTTTTATTTAGATCCAAATAAGGCTTTCTTTTTTTTACATTGTTTAATATTAAAAAAGTCTTGTTTCTGAGAATATTAACAATTATTTTCAGCTATTTCACGTATTTTTTCTTTAATTAAGTACGAAATTTGCTTAATTTATAGAAAATCATTGTTTATATTTTCTGAAATACTAAGTTAATCGCAGATTTACTGGAAGCCTCTAATTATTTGCTTAACTTGTAATGAGAATAATTTCTGTTTACTTATTTTATTTAGTAGCTTATTATTTCAGAAATAAGTTCATAAGTTATTATTTCATATATTTCATTTTTCATCATAATTATTTCATAAGTTCCAGATCAGAGTTTCGAGTTCTGCCTCTGTGTTACATGGGATTACAGCCTGATAACGGAGGGTGGGAGGCTTAATTTATTATCCTATTCTAGACACTTGCTTCATTGACCCTATTCATATATAATGTCATTGATTTAATAATAATACGGTAAAGTATTGAATAGTATTCTAATTTTATTGAACAAATAATAGGAAAATATTGAAATAGTTTTACAAATAGCGTATGTATAGCCTATTTCTAATAAATTGTTTTTGTATCGTTGATCATGAATGAATGACTATATGTATATACCTACGAAATTTAGTTATATAGGTATAGATATCTCTATCTAAAGAAAACTCAAATTCAAATTTTCGCTTTAAGAGTAATGTACCTCATAATTCCTCCATGGGCCTGGGGGAGTATGAACATCGACAATTAATAAGGTGTCATTTATAGGGTCACACGTTGCTACGGCCATTACACTTGATGTTAGCCATTAGTGGACTGTACCCTTTGCATATATGGAAAAGGGTTACATACAATTATTCAGTATATTATATGGTATCTGAATTTCAAACATGATAAAGTTCTAAATGACGTTATTATAAGTTGAGCATTTAGGTATGGTAAACTTTTTTTTTAATTTGGTATGATTTGTGAGTCTTTTATGAAAATAAGCAAATATTCGCAATTAATTGTATAAAAACATGATTATACTTAATATAATAAAGCTAGAGTTTTTTTTTTGTTTTTTTTAACGCGCGTCTCAGGAACTACTGGTCCGATTTGAAAAATTATTTCGGCGTTAGATAGCCCATATATTGATCTATAAAATATCATCACGCTAAGACATGAGCCATGCGGGTAAAGCCGCGGGGCACAGCTAGTTTATGATAAGAAATTATGATAAATTCTACAAATCTCATTCCAATGTTTGATATAGGAACATTCATAGTATGCATCTTATGCGTAGTTAATTTTTACATATGAATAATTGATTGAAATTAATCAATCAATTTTTTTCTTGAGTAAAGTAAGTTTTATTGTATAAGAGTAAAAGATAAAAGATTGATATTTATGGATTGTTATGAATGTATGTCTAAACTAATATTATAAAGAAGAAAGATTTTATTTCTTCGTTTACTTGGTAGGATTTAACTCAAAACCAGGTGGAACGATTTTAAAGATTACTTATGTGTTAGCATTAGAAAGCTGCATCTTTACTGAGTAACATTATAATTAATGTGGTCAAAAATGTAATAATCACCACTATCACTGACTAAACTCACAAGCAAATTCTCAATTTATTACATTTTCTACATAATAACAGGACCATTTGTATCGAATGTGCTGTCAACCAAAACGTATTTTTGAATACGAAAGGATAAGGGGTAAGAATGATTCAGCCTTCTCTATAAGATATTAATATAATGCAACACTATGGCGCCTTCCTTCTCAGGCGGACCGAGCATGACCTCTATTCATACAGCCTACATATTATATAAAACTAAACTAGGTTTAATATCATACATATAGATTTTTTTATATAATATTTGTTTACGTAAAAATCACTTCAGCCAAAAGAACAAATCTCAAGTTACGAGAGCTTTCTATAGCTGACTTGATATCTTTCCACCAGATTGCATATAATGGAGACCCGACGCAGCGATCCTGATTTTATGTTTCTTTTCTTTTCTATTTGTGTTTAAATTTTCATACAATGTTTCAAATATTCAAGCGAACCGTCTGAATATGACATGGCTGACAATAACTTGTTTGGCACTCTATTAGGTTTTCTCTATATTGTGTGGCGGTCAGTTATTTAGTACGGTTGGCTGGAACACAACACATAAAACAATGATTCGGTTTGCACATGAAACGCAAAGTTATGAAACAGTAGAAAATTTATAAGGTGAACATGTTTACCAAGATACACTTTTTTAATTGATATGAAAGAAACTTTAACAATAATGTTATTAGATTTCTTAAGTAGTATATTATTGTATATCTATTTCTAGTTTCTACGCATGTTTATTTATCGTATTTTGCAATCGGAACCGACAAGTGGGATTTTCACTTGTATATAAATGAAGCTCGTAGGTACTACGAACTTAAAACAGCTACGAATTTCGTAGCTACTTTAAGATAAACATCCAAAACATTTATGATCCCTTAAAGTCGAAGATATCAACCACTTGTTAATAAAGCAAACAAAGTACAGCTCGAAAATACATGTGTACAATAGTAGGTCTGTAGGTACTATAGCTCACAGTCACATTGCATAAGATAACAGTTGAGGGTCGTTTGCGGTATTTCAGTTGGCTGATTGGTTATCCTCGCTTAACTTATAGTACCTACGTTCGGACATCGTCTGAGTGGATGTTGATCGATCCGTCGGGTTATTGTTTACTGACAGATTAATCGAGTGCAGGGACTGGACACCTGACTCGTTTGTGCGCAGACGAGCTCATATTTCATGATACAGTTCGAGACGAGAGCGCTTGCAGGCAATTTGTTGAATTGCTTGTATGGTTCCATTGCAGGGTATTTATGTTATCTACTATTAAGTAGATCTTCAATGGTCATAAACGTTGTATAGAATTGAATGGATATTGTAAGAAAAGCATGTTGTAAGTTGTAAATAACATAATGGGTCTTTTGATCGGATCTTTCCAGATTGTTAAAGGTGGAAATGTTTTTTTTTATATTTGAAAGATTGTAAAGAATATTGAATAGAATGTTATAATACACTTAGAGAGAGACATGTGTGTAAAGAGACTTATAATTTAAATGTTCTTTCTTAAAAAAATATTAAATAGCTATAGCTAATTGAACATTTCTTTTGCAGATCTCAAAGGTTCTGGGTCTCTTCTTTTATCTGCAAATTTATAAAGACCATTAGTACGAAATGAATTAAAAGTTTAATCACTGTTAATTACCTGGTAGGTACTTTTAATAGACCAAAGAAAAGCAACCGTTAGAAGTAAAACTCTGTTCATTTAAATGGGGGATAGCAAACGATGCAAAGGAAAGCTAGTGAAATTGAGTGTATTTAGGTTCGTTAAATGTTGACTATCCTCTGCAAACACTAATTTGTTTTATTTAGAGGACTATCGGCGCCACTCAGGTTTTAGAATTATATTTGCTTCACATTATAATTATGTATTAACGGGACTTTATATTAAGTTTGCATCCTTTTTAATTTGCTATTAATTTTAAAGCGTAAACAAGATACAGATTATATTTTAAAGGGGAATAATAAAACGAGCGACTGAAAATAAAGTGAGCGACTGATTATGAGATACTGATTTAATAATTTGAGCGGTATGAATTTGAGTAATCGACAAATAAACTAAACAAGCAACGAATATTAGTTGATAATAAAATACAGATTGAGCGTACTAAAGGAGGATTGTGATTAATCCATTTGATACATTAGAATTCTAACTGTGTGATTACATTACTATATGAGCGACTAAATTACTAGTTGAGCGAATAGATTACTAAGTGAGCGACTAAATTACGCTCATCTAGAGCGACTAAAAACACTAGAATAAATTGTTCAAATAGTTATTTGATGAAACTTTCAAAAACAAATTGAACTGATAGTACCTACTCTGTCCATTATAGTATTTTTCAAAGTGATTTTTCTATTCGAAATACCTCGATTAAAATAAAATGCCACTCAGTATAAATAAATCATATGCCAAATAATGAATATAATACAAGACGTAATTTTGTCACTCAAACAATTAATATTAG
>CAJQZM010039947.1:0-23967 GCA_907164665.1 Colias nastes | reverse complement strand
GATCATATCATGAAATGAGCAAATCTACGATATGGCCACGACATATAGACATAGTACACTGTACCTTAGATGACCACAAAACTAGTGAAAGAAAGAAAACATGCGTGTAATCGATTGCTTCGTTATATAATACTGCTCTAATTACATTTATTGCAAATCATAAGTGTATAATATATCAGTACAAGTCCGGCCGACACGTTATTAGTTACGATACGGCTTAGCACGATATTTTTCTCCAAGTCACGCAACATTAAGCCAAGGCTTTGAAAGGAATCACTCGAAATGTAAAAAGCATACATCCGTATGCATACAATCGGATATAGGCCATTAACCTACATAAATACAGGGGTGTTTTTTGTGTATTTCAATGGATAAAAGGGTGCGGTAAGCAATCCCTATAAAAGAGTTCAACGCTCGTGTTCTTTGTCTGTATGCGGTGATGCGAAACAGAAGACGAAGGATATCCTCCTCGCTGCATAATTATAATGGCTTTGTTATCATATAATAACTGACATATCGTGGACAATTTATGATTATACATTATAATCGACCATTGTTTTGGCTTTGATTGCACTTTGAGATACCTAATGTTTTCAATTTGATGCTGTAATAAAACTTAAATAGATTTTGTTTATAGTCAACTTTATTGCACGTAGAGTGAGATTCTACACTTTCTAGAAATTACGTAAATGTCAATCATGTAATTGCAATTTCTCGGATCCGTATTTAATGTAACTTTTGCATAACTTAATGAGCTTCTATTTTAATTTCCTTTGAATCACTTTCTATTTCTAATTTAATAGTGAGAAATTACTACACATTAAATATATTATGAAACAGATTGTTATTTTTAAAAATGGAAAAGTAGAGCTAAAATTTTTTTTAAATGTTTACCTACTTGTAGTAACGATGTTGCCGAATAGGATAATTTGAAAAAAAGGTTTAACAACGGCAATGACGTGTCTCACCCACGTACATTATGGATGAGTGTGGAGGCTTCCGAGTGTTCTGTAGGTATATGCAAATAGACTCACTTATCGAGGCCGGAGAGACCTTCGAGACACGGAAACACTCCCTCGGTGACAGCTATCTAGGGCACTGCACGAAAGAAATCACAACACTTGAGCGGAATCACTACACACTTACAAGCCAGGCACACTGAATAACTCAACTGTTCTTGTACAAAAGATCAGAGAGGTACTGTTACGTTTTAGTATTTATTAACACATATGGTTAGATATGTACGACGAAAATGCATTTTGTTGGAGAGGCGTAGCCTCGTTCGAATGCGTCTGTGGGCCGAATGTGAATTGTGAAGTGCGGTGCGCAAGCGGCTCGCCCGCGCCCAGCCGCGTGACGTCACTCAGGTATTCAAAATGGCGCCGGGGAATTCGAGAGCCTACATTCAGTCGGTAATCGTAATTCTTGACTAGAGTTCACTTTTACCAAACATGTAAGTACTACTTCAAGGTGTATTTTAAGTTAATTTTTATGGTATTAGACTTTTTGCCTTACCAGCTTTGACATAAAAATTAGTAGACGATTTCTTGAATTAGTTTAAATAATGATAGCTTACCTAATTAGAAATGAATTAATACGTATGATTGGTTCTTTTTATAATCCTATGTTTCGTTAAGTTTTGTATATACCTAGGTAATTAGATTTTTTTATGAACTTGTTATTTATATGATGATAAATCATAATTACCTGCATATTAAGTGACGTGTGAAATAATTGGCCATGACTGCGAAACAATAAAAAGGTCGAGATGTGCAGTCAATAGAAAAAGATAAATACATACCTATAGCGTATTTATTAATATATATTTTTTTAGTCTTCTCATAAGTTTTATTTTTACGTGATACAGTACTATTAAACTATTATGAATACCGTGGTAAAAATATGTATGCACCTATTTAGGAATATTCAATTCAATGTTTTAATTAATGGCAGTAGGTACTGCGTTGCCACAATTTTGCCAATGTCCTGTAGTGAATGGGTTTGTTGACGTCCAATTTTACGTCCAAGTTTGACGTTTGAGGAATTGACGTCCGTCCACTAACAGGTATCAAGATTTTTGGTGTTTAGAATTAGAGAAAAAAAACTAAGCATCAAGCAAACTAAATTAATTAACAAAATTAAAATTATTCACAAAGATTTTTTCCAAAGATAAGAAAAATATCTTCAAAAGTGAACTTGTAGGGAAAAAAATTTAAATTGAATACATATTTCATACCATATTGTATAACATGTACCTACTGCTATATATTATTTCTTCCTTTCACATACTCAGTCAATATGGTATTACATATATCGGGTATTTACTGATGTACACGCGATATTATGCGTGTGGACGTGTTACATATGTAACTCAGGTTTTAAACACTTTTTTGCTCAGTGAGTTTTAGCTGTCATCGATAAATAATCGAGCCTTAAATCGAGCATTCATTTTTCATGAGTCCATATTAATTGCTTTGATTATTTACAAGTAAATAATCAAAGATTAATTGATTCCAATATAAGGATACGATTGGGTAAAATATGATTATATGTGTAATAAATCACAGTGGCTAACCGCGTGCAGTTTTCATTTTTCTCGTGACATCGATTTTCTCGTGATTTTTTAATTCATTGATTGGAGTAGTGATGACGTAAATATGGTTCAGATAAATAAGAAAAAAAAATCCGAACCCCATTGTTTTAACCTGAGGCGATACACCCCTGCGTCCCCACTACGCAAATTTATATAATAACTTATAAGTAATAACACGTCTTAGATAACTAATAATGAGGTCGTTTTGGGTTGACTTTAGAAACTTGCGGCACGAATTTCGGCGTGATTTTAATTTTTTTCGATCGATAATAATGCCCCGAAACATACATTAGCGGCTTTTCGTGCGGAAACGTGTAATTACAGAGAAATCTTAATTTTAATCTTTGAGGTTTAAGTTCAAAATTGTTTGAGTTACATTGACAAAACTACAAGAATTGTGTTTGAAATAGATAACAAATGTCAAAATGTACATTCAAAACCATAGTTCCTTCATAGTTCATTCAAAAGCATGTTGCTGAGGGACAACAATTCATACGGATTATTGGCGAGTAGTAGGATATGATTGGGGCAACATGGGTATGTTCATAAAAAAGTTAATCACTCAGGCCCAGACAACCCATTTGTTGCCCCCATAGAGATCTAGAGAGATGCCAATCGCTTGCGCTGAGTACGAAACCGTGTCTCATAAAAAATTTACGCACACAACTGCAGTAAACAAAATCAAAACAATACTTCGCGTTGTGTGCGTGTTATCACACAAAAATATGAGAGCGACTATTCGTTCGCACACTAGATTGTAAGTGACGTACGTATACAGCACCGCTACAGTTTGTTCTCTTTTTGTACATATTGCTGCGATACCGGCCCCGCCCCCTAACCATATCTCCCTTTAGTTTCTGTGATCTGTGGTTGCCCCTGATGGGACTCATACTCAAAGAATTGAGTCCCAGTGGCGTGTTGTAGAAAGATTTTTTAAAAAAGATAACTATAACCACCCAAACTTCGATGATATTATTAAAGAATATAATATGTGGAGACGCTGGGTGGAAAAAAATAAAATGGATCCATTCATTGCCCCTGTAAATTGTATCAAACATGTATACAAGATTTGAATTTGAATAAATAATTATTAAAAAAAAAATTTTATTGTATGTATATTGCACACAAATTGTTAGTAACGGAACCGAATCTGTCCACCCCGAATCCACGTGGTACTTGTCTGTCATACACTAGAGTGTATTAAAAAAGTCGGAGGCGCGGAGGAGCGTACCTCGTTGCAGGCAGGAGTCTTCACTCGCCTTCGTAGCTTCGGCTTTTTGATCGCCTTTGGCGACCAGCCTCAGCCACTCCGGCTCGCTTGACTCTGCCTGCTCCTCAGCACACGCGGGCAAGCGCCACGTTCTGCAGCGCCGGAGCAGTCAAGAAAGCCCATAATCTTCGATATATTTCTAACTACATTTATAAATATAATCTCAAAAAAAAATAAAAAAAAAAATAGAAGGGGGGGTTTCCGCACTCCCCCCACTTTATAGGGGGTCTCCCCTTACCTCCCCCCTCCCTTTCCCTCACCTCCCCCCCCCTTATTCGTGCCGCAAATTTCTAAAGAAATACCGTAGTTTTTGCAAAAAAGATTATCTTACAGGCAGAATTGTGAACTCGAGTTCTTGAATAACACCGAAATGCATTACTTAAAACTTGGGTTTCACAGAGCTTGTTAAAGTATAATAAGTAACAATTTGCTTATTCGCCAGAGCTGAAGCCGGTAAGTAATTCCCTAGCTGTCTGCGGCCTGCTTGAATTAAGTATTACGCGTTGGGTTGTCTTCAAATAGAAGCTACTCTTTATTAAGAATATGATATCATGCCACGGATTGTTATACAGAAACTAACTTGTTTCAGATTATAGATGTGTCTACTTCCTTGTGGAAAGTTTAGTATCACTTATTTATTAATCATGTAATGATATAATTACTAACTGACTTATAGTTTCGAATTATCCCTGATTATATCATCTAAGATTATTGAGACCATGGCACTAATTTAATGAAATTATACAGGTACCAAAACTGAAGCTTAGGTACACATAATAATTTGTAGTTGATATTAAAAGCATATTTTCAGTTACCTAGCGTAAGAGACTAATTTTATTAAGACTGCCACGACGTGAAAATCCGAGGCGACCAGTGACTACCTACGTTGGAATATTTAAAATCAAATTAATATGTGTGACATTATAACCACCTTATAATAAAAAGGTTATAGTTTGAGAATAGATAAATAATAAGAGATTGATTTGAATGAATTATTTTAATAAAGTAAATACAGAATTATGTATTGGAAAATTTTTGTTAATGTGAAAAATACATTGCAGTAACTATTAATTACGGTGAGTACGTAACTAAGATACAAAATATAGAAAGAGCATCCATTCTTATTGAAACTGTGTTTGAATTAACAATAATATGTGATATCCTCATCATTTACATACAGGATATATTTATTGCCATCTTATGCAACACATTATTATGGTGAATGGATCTAATCTTTTAAAAATAAATCTCTGCCAGGTAACCCAATGGAAAAATAATACTTTGAAGTAATACTGTATAATATTATCTATTTCATAATTTTTAGTAAATATACCACATACCATACAATATACCACAGCAGATACAAGACACATAATATTATTGTAGGACAAGGTATTGAATTTTCATTTTCGTTTTCACAAGTAACAAATCCAAACTACATGTGACTTTAAAGAAAACCGATTAAAGTAAAAATCGTCTACCACTGCCCTTTAGCCTCTTAGGGACTCGGTCGTCCCTTATTATATTTTAATAGGTAAGTGGGCTCATCCCTTCATAACCTTACCCGAAAATAAATTATACTTTGTCTCTGTTACGGTGGAGATAAGAGTAGCGAAGAGAATCTAGGCAAAATCGTAAAGAGGGCAAAGTTGCAACCACAATAATTTGAACGTTTATTTTTATTATCGGAAGTTAGAGATATCAGCGAATTTTAAACCTTATTTATTAATATAAATGAACTTAAAAATGATGTAATAAACAACTTTCTATTCATTATTAACACTAGAAGTGATATCACTTTTAAAATGTATTTCAATATTTATTCAAAAATAAAATTCACACGCGTTGCCGTTCACAAAGTTAAACAATTATTTTCAAAGTGGCCACTTTTTTCTGCGCGTAAATAAAATACAAAGCAAAACAAATTAACGAAGCTTGTCTATAATAAAGAAGCCTTACCTGGTACGTGTTCATTGTTAAAAGTGACTCGCACAGAATGCGGCCGTAACACCCGAGGGGTGAACGCGGCGATGTATCTGTGTGCGCCGAGCGACCGCACCGAGCTGGCTACCAGCGCTCCGTTACCGCCAGACACTTCTAGCTCCAGCTGGCCTGGGCCTGCTGTGCTGGCATCCACTAGTCAAAAATAGGAAAGTGTATGAGAAGAGATATGACTGCGATGTGATGACCACTGGTCAAATTTAAAACTGGCAAAATTGTATGAGAATAGTTGATCGTGATGTTTGAAATTGCGATCTAAATATTTATAAATTGTTTCTAATATGTAATATGAAAGTAGGCACAGATAAAGTCGTATATTTTATTAAATTATAATATAATATGTATGTAAAATGGTTTGCTATTCATTAACAAAATTACTATTTTGTAATTTCATTTTAGAAACCCTAAATCATTAATTTTAACCTAATATAAAAAACATTTAAATGTTAAGTAGAACTCATTATATTTCCTTAATTAGTCATTTATTAAATGAATACAAGAGTTCAAATTTTTAAAATAAGCTTTCATTTGGTTTGAATTAAATTTTGAGCAAGAAGCCGAGCAAGAGCTTAATTACAACGATATTGTTTAGAAAGGAAAAGGAAAAGTTTTACCATTTTTTTATAAATAAAATACTGACGATCGCTAGATACGTACTGTACTGAATGAAAAAAAAATAGAGAAAATATTTCAACAATGATAAATTTTCGGAAAATGGTCTTATAATTAAAATATACATTGACAAAATTTCTTTAACCTAGTTCTGGGAAAAACATGCTATTTCCGAGAAGTTTCTCGTTAATTAAAAGAGCGAATTTATTCAACAAAAACAGATTGTTGGACCTTGTAATTACCTATAAACTCAACAGGTTGCCCTACAACTCCTTTGTAAGTTGGTTTTATTACTATTCCTTTGGCACCTCTATTGTTATCCCTTTGAATGGGTCTGCAACAAATAAAGTTTTCATTAAGTTAGTTAAATTACGGTAACATGAGATGTACTTCAATTCTTCAAGCGTAAGATTAAGACAAATTCATATCATTATTAAGAAAGGGGCAAAACAGAAATATTTTCGTCATAAATTAATAGCTGAAAAAGAAAATGTTTTGTCAATTATCGATTAGAATGCCATTGCTAGTCATAGTTTAAGCAACTTTTTCCATTAATGATAATATAAATTTAATGAGTGCTATGCTTATAGATGAATTTGTATTTATTATCTGTAGTAACAGAATATATAAATTAAATTCCGAATCACCAGGGGGCTGCAAGGAGGCCGTTACTACGGATTCCAAAATTTATTGCGCTGAGAACGCATTTCCGTTTAAAGGCTTAATATTTTATAGACTACTCTTATTTCGTACTTGGCGGTCGTTTCTATCGATACACCTGCACCTATTTATTTTGTGGAAAGACACATTTTTCTATTATTAACGAATTTATTTATTAAATACTTATTCTTTGTGATTTTGTAGCTAATCAAAAATTAAGGCTCCAAATTGTCCATTTCTTAAAAAAAACTATTCTGTATATACCTCCATAGCAATGCAGTATTTGTTTAATGGGGCACAGTATTCATAAAATATCAGAAACTACATATATTATAAAATAAATTTATCATAAATAGTAGAACATTGCAAATATGTATAAAACCCCGCAAAATAACAGAAAAAAAAATACATCTAGGTACGGATCACGAAATAAATTGCACGTTCGGTTCAATTTTTACATGCGACTTTTTGTATTCCGGACACAAAATTACGTGTCCGTCCTTTTTATGTATTCGTGTTGCGATCCTTTAACAAGATATTAAAGTGTAACAATACATAAAAGAATATAAAATCAGCGGTTTAATACAATGCTTCAATGAATTTGATTATTTGGGTACGAGTAACATTTGAAATTAGAAATTGTGGTTGTTTGTTTTTCCTTCTACAGGTCGATGAGGATTTACGTGATTTTACACAGATACAGAGACAAATAATAAATATGTTTAACAACGTTTTATCCTGCCAGAGCTAGGATAGGTAACATAATATTTGTATAGCAAGGCAAAATCAAAGTGTACAAAGAAAGGTTACCTGAAACGGGCATGAGCTGCGTCCGTCTCAGTTGGGGCCCCCCCCGGTCGGGTCGCGGGGGGGCCTATTGGATAAAAAAGACTGATGCTGTTGGCGCTTCTCCTCCACACTGCTGTATGAGGAGTCGCGGACGACGTACGAGCTCTCGTGTACTTCCCGCTTGAACTCTTGCTAAATAGAAAATATGTCTTATTAGTGGGATTAATGGGTTTAGATATTTCTTAACTTAAAGTTTACTACCGATAACAATAGTTTTATTTGGTATCTAGTTTGTTCGAAAATATATTCATTCAGTTCATTCATCAATATCTACAAAAAGGTTAATAATATTACCCATATATGTATATCTTAGAACACTATTATTCATTTTTTAAATCACAATTAGAGATTATATTACAATAATATAATTAACAGATCTATCTATACAGGGTGTCCCCCACTATCGGTATACTAAGCGCGAAGGAACTTGTAGTCTTGCATACACTGATCACGTAAAAAATACTTAAACAACAAAATTACGCCAAATTTTTTTTGCTAAATTTTTCTTTAAAATTCATGTTTTCTTCTCTAGCTTCACGCAGCCAGCATATAGGTAACGCTTCGCTGATGTGAGCACTTGTCTATGAAAACATAATCCTTAAACGATAGTTCACGTGCGAGTTGTAAAGCTAGGCGGGTTGCTTGATAGGGACGTACACAAAGAGTTTTAAGAATTCATCTATTTGAAAAAAAAATGCATCTGGAATTTTATAAGTATTTTTTTACGTACTCAGCGTATGCAAAAATATAACCTCCATTGAGCTTAGAATACCGACGGTGGGACACCCTGTATAGATCGCACTAGCATAATGTCACTTCAACTATATATGCATATTTGCATTGAAATGCTCATAAATTTAGTAACCCGTATAGCGTGCAATGCATAAAATTTCACGTTCATTGGGCTACTACCTATTACCACTTTAAATTAACCAAAACATCTATATGGACAAACTAATTTCCACCTGAGCATACACGCCGGCCACAGTTGAGTACAATTTCATCAAACACGTAGAATTTACTTACACGGCTGGTGTAAGTGTCGGATTCGTGCTCGTCGGCCAACCGGTCAAGCTGGCGGTTGAACGAGTCGCGCGATAAATCGCTAAACTTGTTGAGCTGCTTGTTGAGCTGCGTGTTGCGCTGCGTCTCCCGCTCTAGTGTGCTCGCTCCGTACCGCTCTGTATTGCTTGGCTCCAAGCTATTTGGACAACATTAATTTAGCATTAGTGATTGATTTCAAACATCAAATTCATTAGAAATTTAGCGTGAACACTTCACGTGGGTTCTGTGCTTTGAATAGACGTCTCTGTGAGAATTCAATACGAATACTGCATTTCGTTTTAAGGAATTTATATCCGAAATATTGTAGGTCACTCATAGCTATTCATAATATAGGTTGAAATGGTTGAAACATTTATTTTACTGGCCTTGACGAATGGAAATTGTTTCTCATATAAAAAGTCTTTACTAAAGTTTTAATTACGAAATAAATTGTTTACTTAACGAAGCGTAAATTAATTAATAATCAAAATTTTATTCTCACCTATTATTACTGAGCATTTGCCTTGTTTTCTCAACTGAATCCCATGAATCTTTTCTTGTGCTGGGTGCTCTCCCTCCCGGATCCCCACCTTCTCCTATCCCTTTTTGAATTAAATGAAAGCTATTAGGTACCTATACAAAATATCTTGCGTTTTATGTTTTTTTTTAAATAAATCAAACATAAATTTTGCTAAAGATACTAAAAGCAGTTTTCAATTGTATGGGTATTTGGTTGTTTGATCTATTTCATAATAACGTAACTAAATTAATTATGATGCCATAATATATGCTTTTATATGTTTTTAAATATAAAGTACCTGGACTTCCATATCTCCTGGCACGTTCATTTTCCAATGATGATAATGGACTGCTCTGATCAAGATTATCTTGAGAGCCACTGTATGAACTGTACATTTTGTAATTGGATCGTTTTTCTACTACGCGTTTCGTAGTTGTTAAGGGACTGTAGCGTTCCGTCGGACTATTAACGCTGGAACAAAAGGAATAGTACATTTTGTTACTTATTGCACTTGATATATATGCCAGCTTCCATTTTTAGTTATATTTTCCGAGCACAATTGAAACATTTACATAAATTAAAACTATTCAAGTTGCAGTCTTTGTGTTTAGCCGAGGCTCTTAAAGTACCAGACTGCATCCTATTCACAAATTGCGTTAGAGATCTCATTAACCTTAAAGTGGGTGCAATTAATTCTGTTTGAGGGGTTGTATTACAGGACCGACATCGATGGTTCATTCAATCACAAACACGAACCAATCATTCTAGAGCTACGTAGATATATTGTATCTTGGATATCACACGTACCGGTTAATTGGACTAGCCGTCCTATTCAAAGGACTGTCTTTCCTGGTTAGCGGGCTTGTCCGGCCGACTGGACTTGTCGCTCTGTATGGGCTGCTTGCTCTGTACGGACTATTTGACCTGTTAATGTCCAATCTCGAGCCATTTCCTAAATATTTCGATGTTATCGGACTAGCTGTTCTATTACGTGGACTTTCAGGTTCGTATTTATACGTTTCTTTTTTATTAACCCTAGATGTATACGAATCGGTAACATCGAAAGATTTATCTTTGACATCTGATCCATGTTTATAATAATCGCTCGAATCTCGACGCTCTTCCCGTCGATCTATTGAGCTCGTGTTATATTTCGTAGCATTCGAATCGTATAAATTGTATGGATTGTGAGGACTTTCAGATCTTAAGCGGGTAACTGAAAAAAACACAAAAACATTGCATCAAAATTTTTATTCGGCAGTTACAGTGGTATTTTTGGTTTAAAGAATTATGTACCTAGAACGTTTTAAAGAGCTGATTATTTTTGTAATCTTATATGAGAACTTAAATATTACTAGTTCTTGAAAATAAGAATACCTTAAGAATAATAAATTATAAACAGTACTGATTTTTTTACTAAATGTTCTGTTCTTTTTTATAAATACCTGGACTTGACATTCTGGCATACGCAGGCGATGGGCTCGCGCTGTCTCTGTGTTTTTTAGAGCGTGACCCTACTCTAAACACATGCGGCGATCCGTGAACATCATAACCGTTGAAATATATGTACAACTGCAAATATAATATTAAGTTAAAAATGTGTGAATGTGTATTGAAAGGTAACATTTAAGGGCAATTATTATTCACACTAATGGATACGAATTAAATGTATTCGTAGAACTAAGGAGATATATATCTGCCATCTGGACATTCATGTGAATCAAAATAAATCCTGAACTGTATGTGTAACACATATATAAGTTGAATTTACCCGATGCTTTCCCGGTGCCTTTGGCATGAATGTCGCTCGATATTTAGTTGGCGACAACTTCTCTAGAGCACACATTACGCTTCGTTTATCGTGAACGATGTCTAGCTGCAAGTCGCCCTTGACGCCGCAGCCGCTGGTGTCCAACTCGAAGGAGTGCGGTTTGAGTGGCTCGGCCCCTTCGAGCGCGCCCGGGCTGAGCCGCACGCCTGCTGGCTCGAAAACTTCGCACGTGAACGGACCACCCTGTAATTATTTACGTAATGAAGATGCATCGTATGTTTGGTAGATGAATTATTTGTGGAGCTCCATTCGATTTTAGGATGCACTGCACTCAAATTGGAATTGGAACATGTAGCTCTTATATAAGTGTGACACTATGTAGATCAATTATTTAATAAAACTAAAAAAATGTGTGCGTGTACTAGTGTACACACGTAAGAAGTGAAACTTCTTTATGACCTTATTTTTCAAAAAATAATTTACTATATGCAACTTTACAGAAATACGTCGAATCACGCGTGGTAGGGATAAGAAAAAGATGGCGGGTAACGGAAAAATGTCACGCGTAACGAAAAAATGTTACACTAAATTTTTTTCCAACCCCGATAAAGAAGTTTCACTTCAAAAAATTAAAAAAATTACAATGGGTAGATAAAATCGTTCACAAAGAATACAAAAAGCAATTGTATTATAATTGCTTTTTGTTTAGTCTACACGAGCTACATAATCCGAGGTCTATTTTTCTAACTGAATAGGAGTTTAAATAAACATTTCCACTGTTTCCCTTTTTTTTTATAAAAAGTGGATTATAAAAATTATTTCAATAATGTTAAGCTAACATTATTAGCGCTTTGAGAATTCTAGGAAACAGTGATTGGATTAATGCGAGTCCATTAAGAATATACAACTTGTGCTTCATTAATTAAAAGCAAAACCTTTCTCCAACATATGTTTAAATATTATCGTTGATAGAGTAACTACATGTTTTTTATTTAAATTATATTTTCTCATACACAAGTAAAGTCAAATAAGTATAATTAGACGATTGCTTCACTTTTATCGTATATATTCAAGTAAAGTTGATGACATTTGGACCAAAATAATTCATACTGTTTGACGAATTCAAACCTGTGTAGTACCTGATCGTGTAGGCTCTTGGTATGTTAATTTGAAAATCAGGTCATATTTTTCACATGGTGAAAATTATGACGTGGAAATGAAGTACCTACCTACCTGCACATTATGTTCTTCCTTGTTAGCAACATACAGGAAAGAAAACACGTAGATACTCTAAAATGTATCTACACAAAACTATCCGTTGCTTATTAAAGACGAGTACCTGTATATGTTCACCCTTGTACGTGATCGCGATAGTCCAAGTGCCCGCTTCGTCAGGTTGGAAGGTAGCGCTGGACGCGGTGGTGCCTGGCGCTGACGGTGGCGGGTGCCGCGCCTCTAGCGGTACCGCTCGACCGCTTGGAGAGTGCGCTGTGACGTCTATGTCTTCGCGGCGTGGTGCACCTGTTTGTTATAATTGTTTAGATAGGTTTTAGGCGGCTTTACAGTACTTTTTTTCGGAGTAAGTTATCTTAGAAATTGTATTATTTCTTTAATGATTTTTCTTATTTGTTTAAATACGAGGCTTGTGTAAATTTTATTGTAAATATGGTATAAATAAATTATGGTTATAAAAGAGATAACAATGTAAAATATGTTAAGATGCGTTGACATATATAATAAGGTCCATCATAATATTCTTAAGAAAAAACACTGTATTTTTTTGAATAAGAAAATTTAGTTTCGTCGACTAATCAAATATTAATAATTAAACAATACCTGTTGCACTAACTAATACTTCTACAAGACTACCAGCTGCACAAGGCGCCATGCCAGGTGGAGGTACCGACACCAGTCTTGGCAACACTCGGAAAAAGTATCTGCCATCCACCCTGTATAAAATAAATTATGTAAGTATGTAAGTATGTATTCTACTACATACATTTTAAAGGTCAATGACCTATCCTAAATCAAACATTTTAGCCTGCAAGTTGTTAGGCGTATGCAATAGCAATCAATACCTACACGGCTTTTAAAATCCCTGACATAAAAGCTGTCGTTGTTTTTCTACAAACAAAGATACGAATATTTTGATGACTAGCAGCTATCTATTATTTCAAATGTTCGCCACTATTGTGTGTTTTATATGTGAAGTTACTAATATACCTACCTACTGTATACATTACTTGAATTCATATTTAATAATTCACATTTTTTGGTAGTTGCCAAAATAATTCATTTCAGAATGAAAATTCGTTGTAACTGTACTATTAATATTTTATGAAAAACCTTCATAAAAATACTTTTTAATATTACAATTATGTAGGTACCATGCGCTCATCGAATTTTAACAAAAATTCAGAAATATATAATATGAAAACAGCAGAGCATTCCGTTCCCTTTGTTTTAATTAAAGCTTGTTAAAATTTTATAGCGAGATCTTTTATATAAGCATTTACTTATAATAAAAGAGTGAAGTCAATAAAGTATCAATAAAGTTACCTGATATCGTCAACGACGAGAACAATTTCGTGCATACCAGCGTGTTCCGGTACAAATTCCCCGGAACCTCTCGAATCCAGCTTGAGCCTCGATTCCTGCTCTAATGGATTCACTATGTATACTTTCACTTCAGATATTGAAAGATCCCTCGATATGCTTTCCACTTTAATATATGTCTGCAAAAATGAGAATTTCCAATAAAATTTCATGAAATTAAAACATTTCTCAATTCAGCTTCTGCTACTAATGAGTTATTTTTAATTAAAGATGTTCTGTAAAAACCTATATCTAAACATGTAAAGCTTTGTGTGAACCAGGAAAGAACAACAAAAAATCTGCAATAAATAATGAGTTAATTTCCAAGATTAGCTTCGTCTCGCTCGAGAGCACACCCAGTCGCGTTACGTAATATTAATGTTCTTTTTCCTTAAAATAAATCCCGAGGCACTTACAGGCTCTCCTACCCTCCCCGAAGTGGAATCGAGTGCGACTCGCAACATGTCGTGTACGGGCGGACGCGGCGGGATGTTTCGGAACTGGGTAGCCCATGCCATTACCCCTAAGTGTTCTACGTCACTAGAGCTCATGTCCTTGGCTGATAATACTGGCTGGACTCCTGCAATGAGAAGTCATTTAAATTCATTATTGTTACAATGTAGTGTCCCTTCTACGAAAGATGCTCAATGCACACATAGTTTATATAGCATGTAAAGCTATTACGTCCTTCCGCTATGCCATGTATTTTATTGTAACGAATTTTATTTTGTAATGTGTAATAATAAAACTAGATCAAAGTATATAATTTGATGACAAGATTCGACTATGAATAGCCAACTTTATATAAATGAACATGTTATACCTTAATAGATAATAATCATCATATTTATAATTTACTAGCTTTCCGCCCGCGGCTTCGCCCGCTCAGTCAAAGAAAAACCCGCATAGTTCCCGTTCCCGTGGGATTTCCGGGATTGCGTCATTTTCCCGGGATAAAAAGTAGCCTATGTCCTTTCTCGGGTATCAAAATATCTCCATACCAAATTTCATGAAAATTGGTTCAGTAGTTTAGGCGTGATTGAGTAACAGACAGACAGACAGAGTTACTTTCGCATTTATAATATTAAGTATGGATTCATAAGTGGTTCTTTAATAACCTCACATGTTGAATTAGAGATATTTTGCAGACAGTTTGGAATAACCATTCGGCAGTTTTCCCAACTGAATACCACTACGGCAGATCAAAGGTAATATCGGAGCAGAATATTATGTACGAGAATTTCGCAATTTGTTGAAGCAACAAAACATTACTGTGCAATTAATTGATACACGAATTGGAACACACATTACGCATCGGGGACTTGTAAACGTTGTTAATTAAAGAAAAATGAATGTATTGGTTGGATTGAGTAAATAATAACACACCTAGTTTTTTGGCAGCGTCAATTGCTTGTTGATTGTTTTCTTCCCATCGTGCGGGATCCCTTCTCAGTCGGCTGGGTGGAGGAGCTGGTCCCCCCATTGACCTTACCAGTTCATTTGCTACTCGACCGTCGTTCCAGTCAGTCTAAAAATTTAAATACAAACCTTAATATTAAAGTGAGTTACAGCAATTTCTTCATAGATACCATTAATTATGAGAATCCACATTATCTTGTTTGAAAACAAACTATTAATCTTATAATGAATTACGCTAAAACTCACTAAGTGTTTTGCTATTATTTATGACGCGAAAATCTTGGGGTGTTATAAAAACAAAGACGCAAACGAAAGTATGTAGGCATATTATCATTCGATACCAGAACAAACATATTGGTGTACAACACAATTTTGGCCTGTTTATGTCTCTCAATGGCATTAGCGCGCCCTTTTCATTTTCCTGTTTGTTTACTCGTCGGAACTGGAATTCCCTTTCGGCCTGTTCTAATCACACGAAAATTGAACTCTCCGTGAAAATGGTTCACACCTTTTGCTCATATTTCAACTTGTGCTAAATTAACATGATTAACCACTTGATCTCATATTTCGAAATAATATTTCGTTCCACATGCTCAAAACGAGGTTATTCATTCAAGAGTATAAATGCGAAATTAAAAAGGACGTTGTAAGAAATAATTCTAAAAATAGTATTTTTTAAAATATGACTTAAATATCTCTTCCTTTAAAACTACATTATACTCATTGTTGTAAATTAAAATTATTTATTATTAAAAAAAGTCGTTCATTTAGTATACCTAGTGAAATATTCATTATTATAAAATAATAAATTAAATTTGCCACGCAGCTATAGACGAAACGCGCTAGAAAAACACCAATTTTCACGTTCTAAAAAATTTGAATATGAGTCCAAGAACAAATATTTTATTAATTAAAAGCATAACAATATATTTTATTTATTTGCTATTCTTATGAAAAGCAGATTGTTCACCTCGGGGAAAATTTCACAAATTTCCATATTGAATTTTCACTTTGAATACACGACCTTGAGCCCTTTGATTAACAATCTTCTATTACAAAATTGAATTGACGTGTAAGTATCCAATGGTAGGTAAGAATATTTTACCATCTAAGCGTCTCATCTATTCATGTAGTTATCCAAAATTTTTAAACGAAAAAAAAAGAAACTAAAACCAAAATGATTACCACGCAATATGCATACGTGCTAATTATCCGAATGGTTAAATAAATTACCGTGAAATTAGAAATAGGTCTCTCTAGACGTGAGTTGACCCAGTCCAATGTAGCTTTCACTCCAGCAGCGTCCGGCTTCATGAAGTATGACAGATACGTCATACCGGACAGTTCATCCAGCCATGGCGAGGCCAAATATTCTGGCTCCAGAACCATGGGCACTTGTAATTCACGATGCGCCAATTTCATTGCCCTTCTACAATTCTCTACAGCCTCGTGACGATCTAAATAAGACATAAATAGCGTTAAAAGTATTTCAAGGGGCGAAATATACATTTTTTTTGTTATTGTTGATTTTTTAATTGATAACAAGATGTTATTCTTATGTTTTCAATATGATGAAGCCGGATGGTGAGTTAAGCAACATTTTAATCTCCGTCTTGAATTGGGATTGAGTCACATATTAAATAAATAAAAGCAAAACTTATTTATTTAGATACTTCCTGTGACTATTGGATTTCTTTGATCGTCGTATATTTAAGTAATACAATTTAACATACAGGAAACAAAAACAAATATTCTATTTAGTAATCCGAATTTGGGATTGTCTTGGAATCCTTTCTGTGTGTAATGAGGAAAATATAGAAATGAGTTTTGTTAGGTCTTTGTCTACAAAAATATATAAGTAGTTCAAGACGATTAGAATTAAAATAATATATTTGTAAATAGACCTTAGTCACATTAATTAATATAGAAACTTCTAAGTCATACCATTTAAAGTAATCAACTCTATGATCAAATTCAGACCATGTTTATCTTTTGTTATTACATAATATATCGAAATACAACCAAGACAGTCTCGATATTATTTACTTTGTTACAGGTATTTTTCAACGACGCATTAAATTTGATCATCAGCAACATACAGACAAATTAAAACATTCCAAGAGCGTACTTAGTTCTCTCCAGTGCGGGAATGTGCCAGGCTTGCAGTAGTCTAGAAGCGCCGATAGAAGCACACCACTATTCCAGTCAGTCGTAAGATTGCTGACTCGACACTCTGGCAGGGTCGATTGCAGCCAAGATAGCATCAACTTTCTGCAATTTTAGGTAATGAGAACTGACGATTCACTGCAGATAGACTCGTAAAAGCCAAGAATTTACTGCAAATACACCTAACGAGCTTAGCGTTGCTTTTAAATTTTTGGTAAGAATTTTATGATAGGTGTAGAATGTAAATACAAAAGGATAAGGTTAGACCGTAAAAATTTAAAAGCGCACTATTTGGTATGAACCTAAATTTAATAACCATAATTAAGCTTTAAATAACTAATTGCACACATACAATGTTTTCTGTTTAATATGACAAAGTAACAACTAACATAGCGATAATTTATTTGTATGAGTATGTAATATACGAATTCTTAATAAAAAATCTGACGACAAAGCAGACTGCCGAGAATATTTGTTCGATAATTTATTAGAAAGTAGCATGATCAATTTTTATCGAGAAACTTGTATTTCCTAACATCAGGTTGTTGTAAGTCGAATAGTTTAGGTGGGATGTCGCGCAATCGCATTTTATCTGTATTTACGCCGCGCCTTACAGTGCTAATTGCTTTGTCTATTACGTAGTTAGTCCGCATGTGTAGGTTACAATGTGTTCTAGCGCTGTAATAATCACTAGCCCTAGAGAGATAAATGTAGAGCTTACTTTTTTCAGCACTCTTTTTATAGTGATGTCGTAAATATTTCAGAAATTATATTGCAATGAATAGAAAGAAAAAACGTTAACCTTCATTTTCTATTTTAATTTTTTCTATATAAAAATCACAATAATTATTGATCTTGACTTCAATTATTATAGAGATATTTAAATATGCGTTTTTTAGTTTCTTATTTTTGCGCCCAAACCATCTAGATACGACACCTCGATCGACCTAAGATCCGGCGATGGTAATTATTACCTTCTATTTATCAGTGAAGACCGGAAAATATATCATGTATTGCTACATAGCTTTATTAATAAATGACTGTGTTTAATATGTTAATACTAGCTCAATTTTCTTACCTTGGTGGGAATTTACTTCTTCCAATTTGATATCGGACGATGAGTGACCAAATTAATCCTAATATTAATTTAAGATTTCCATTAACTATGTCCACATTACCTGTATAAAATACAAAGAAGATTTAATTATACCAATAAATGAATATAAAGAAAAATGTAAAAAGTTTGGAAATTAACTAATTACCTATATTAACTAATTTAACTCCGTCGTCTTCAATGGCTTGCAAGGCGGTGGTAACGTTTTCCAACTTATGGTGTTGGTTACTAGGCTTTCGGCTCCAACCTTTTAACTTACGCCCCTGTAAAGCTTCCACTAACGAACAAAGAATTGTTCCATCTCGTAAATCCTCTACTAAGTCGATTACCTGAGAAAAATAATAGATTGTAACAATTATCTTCCACGTACTTCGATATTACTCGTATTGTATTGTGCTTACCACACTTAAAGACTGGGTATTGATTTTTGAGAGCATTCTGAATTATTTTGACAGAAAAACTAGAAAATATATTTTACCTTTATGTTCATGGGTTTAAGAGTTTCATTAATCCAGTTTCTAAAGGTATTCGCCTGGATTTCCACCCACAGATCTTCATGGCCCTTGATAGCCATGGCCTTGGCGGCAGTGCCTTCAGGACTTCGGGCTGCAAGGCCGGCCTGGGTGATACGACCAGCCGAGCCTTCGGGCGTGTGCGCCTTCAAGCCTTGGTGGGTAACCCTCACACCCTCCATTGTGCTTTCTTTATCAGTTACAATCGAATCTATGAATATTTCTCATATATCATATGCACCAATACTGCTCGAAGTATTGCTGTCATCTAAAATTAAAACAAATACAATACAAATTAAAAAATTCAAATATTCGGTAATTATTGACTATGAGTTTCATGATGAATATGAAATTAAATACAAAAATTCTGAGATTGCATTTCTGTAATGCACTTTAGTCCGCATGAAATGTAAATCAGTGAAATGTGGATTTCATAAATTTCCTTTCAATAGGATTTACATTTTATAGGCCAGTTTATGATTTAATTGATATGTTGGTTTTAAAATTCGATACAGTAGCAATTAGTTTAATTGTACGTTATAAAAAATATATCATAATTTTGTTCTAGCGATGCTACGTGAACTCTTTCCGATTCTAATAATAGATGAAGATATTTATATACAGGATGTATCATCTATGTTTTATGTAGTCGCTACTCGGGAAGTCTTCGTAGCGAACATTCTAGAACTCATAAACCTTAGCCATAATCAGATTGAAGCGCAAAGAATAATACAAGATGAAAATATTGAACATTTTGCTTCTCTGCAAATGTCGGTTAATTTATAATACCACTTTGAAGTATTTGCTTTAACTAACTTCAAGGGTATCCGTGTTAATTGCCGTTGAGCAGGGCGTTTGATAGGTTACGTAGTGACCAGCAACAAAGCGCACGGTTTTTGTGCCAAATTCTGCCAAAGTTTCGTACTATCATGGTTTTCGTCAATATCAACAGAGAAGCCGCTAAGAGTTTTGAGCAGATTGATGACGTATTGTCACTTGAGGCTGTGATTGATGATGCTTTCAGAGCGCTCGATAGCACCACAAGCAACGGCTGATTTCGTTTACTGTCAATGTATCGATACCTCCAATCAGCTATATGCATATTTGTTAATGCTTAATCATTTGTATTTTCATATTGGAATAATGTTAGTTTGTTCCAAAACGATACTTCTCATTCATGTTAATTCCTGCTCCGACTACAGTGGTTGCAATGATGTCAAGAAGCTTAGAACTTCCCATATTGTTAATTGATGAAGCTTATCTTTCTTTAAATTCTAATTGATAGTCATAATCGTTTTAAAGTTGTTGAAGGAAACTATTAAACATTTTCAACACGCGGTGATCATAGGAGCAAGCTGGAAACTTAGTATACTTACTGCTAAAAATTACAGCAATCTATGGTAACGTTGCAAACTTATTATACATCACATGACAAATAAAGAAACCTTTCATATGCATGGTTATCATATTATTCGTAATGCCGTTTAAAAACACAAATTTCGTTATTTTTATAACTATTTTTATGAATTTCAAAAATACAGCTTCACGGCACAAAATTTTTAAACAAATTTGTTCCTATACGCTACATTTATAAAGTATAACAGTATACCTACATCATAGAAATCTAAATAACAAGACACTGTTATTTAGATTTCTATGGTATACATAAATAAAAAAATGCAAAACACAAATTTATAAAAATACTTCAATTAAATAACGCTGCATAATTTTTAATTAATCGCAACATTAAATTAATAAAATGGAAGACGCAACAACATGAGATCTACGTTTATACGTTTATTTTTTTTATGTAAAATACTTTGTGGCAAAACAACAACAAAGGTACCTTTCCTGGCTTCGTTTAACCATGGGTACCTAGCTTAATGTTGTACTCAAAAAGAGCGTTGCGTGCAAACACGGCAATTACTTACAATAAAAGATGTGTACCAAAGCACATGGGCCGGTGCACACTGTAATTAGTCTTCAGGAATAAAAGGGAGATTTATGACCGGAAGCTTTACGAGCCAGAGTTCACCATTATATTCTATAATTTTTCTAAGCTTTATTAAAGCGTATGTGATTCGGTACTATTATGCAAATTTTCATTAACACGTTCACTGCGGCACCTAAAATGCCAAACTTACCGTTGTTGCGGCATGTCTTCCATACTTCACATCGGCAAGTTCACCACTGTGCGTCATGAGCTATTTTTATCACATCGCACCTTCTGACTTTGAAGGTTAATAATTTCATGAAATTTCAAGATATTTCAAAAAAATTTTTTTCAGATAATAGTATATATAGTCTAGTATATACCGCATAAATAGCTTTTAGTTTGACCCAATAGTTTAAAAGATATGAGGGAAAATGTAAACCCCTGATTTTGTGAAAAATTATTTGCCATCCCGCACTGCGTTGATACGAATGTTTACAGTAATAGCGATGGGAAACACTGTAAAATAAAACATCGATATCGATATAAATCAATTTTGTATATTTCAGTCTGTTTGTTAACAGATAACGAGATCGTCGATACAAAAAAAACACATATAAAACAAGGTACTTGATAGAGTACTATCAGGAAATTGTTCAGTAACTTTTGTTTTAATGTTTTATATTATTTTCACAACTGTCATCACATTTTTGCATTTATGCTACGAAATAAAAGAAAGTCAAAAACTAAAGCCTCTAAGATATCATTGTCATTTAAAAAAACTCAAAAGAAAAGTGCGTGCGGTCCTGGTGCATCACTATGCGAGACTGACACGCGGCGCGCTCGCAGTACAGTGCGGCATGAGGTGCTTGTCCATGGCAAAATATTTGACATGCCGCACACAAAAGAAGCGGTTTCTTTTCTATGCGTTGTGTCCAATATTTTGCCATACGATTTTTAAACGAAATTGAGTCCTACTTCAAACTGTGATCACAAAAATATATTTGTCTCTTTTCTAGTCATTGATTAACATATAAAAAACCTCGCCGCACCACGGTGAAAACTGCGATTTTGGGCGCCGCACTGTGGTGTAGTCGCTGATGGCCCGATACTGGACATGCCGCAGTGAACGTGTTAATTAATATTACCTACGGAGAATCTTTTTAATTTGTCATGGTCAGTAAACTCGATTTTATGAACGTGCTATCTAAAAAATGTACGCTTTATACATTTAGCAAACGTTTTAAGCCAGGCTTAAAATATTCCGTTTAAGTGTAGGTCACGAAAATAAGGAGAGATGTATAAAATAAGGGCGGAGGCTATAAAACCTTACATAAAACCTTCAGTCTAAGAGCAGGTGGCTGCGCACTCTTTAAATTACATCTTTCATACCTTCTCACCAAAATCAATTTTATTTCGAAGCTTTTCCTCTAACTTCATCTGATTGAAAGATGGAAGTCATAGGAAATAACATAAGGCATTTATTTGAAAAGGTTTTTTTTTTCAACTTCCAAAGATTACTGCAGAAATGTAATTACTACAGAGATTTTTTGCGGATATAAGGTTTCAACGAATGTGCTTTTCATTTCAATATCCGCTTGATTACGTTTTAGAGTGCTTTATCATCATGCGATATTTTTTGTTGTTTTTACTCAGCAGTCCGAACTAATTAAGGGAGTTTGTTGTCGTATATTTCTGTTTATGAGTCAGAGTTTGCAATGTGGATAATTAACGTTGTAATTATTGGACCTTAATATGTAATGCTAAAAACGACGTGGGCTATATCGAGTTTAAATTAGTCTGCCGATAAATCTTATATATAAAATTCTCGTGTCACAATGTTAGTCTGCATACTCCTCCGAAACGGGTGGACCGATTCTCATGAAATTTTCTGTGCATATCGGGTAAGTCTGAGAATCGGCCAACATCT
Source organism: Colias nastes (assembly GCA_907164665.1). Classification (NCBI taxonomy): domain Eukaryota; kingdom Metazoa; phylum Arthropoda; class Insecta; order Lepidoptera; family Pieridae; genus Colias; species Colias nastes. Next base: position 978 of record CAJQZM010039947.1, on the reverse strand, counting down.
ATTTTTCATATGTACCACGGGCGAAGCCGGGGCGGACCGCTAGTATTAATATAAATACACAATCGTTCGTGGGTCGTGTGTTTGCGACGACATCGTCATCTGACGTAGCGTCATCTCTATTTTAGGTCGATCATGATCTTGAGGTATCGTAATGTTGTTCATAACTTGATTATGGATTATTTGCTGGACGTATTATTAGACATATATTATTAAGCATATAATTAGACACGTTGGTTTGAACAGTTTTTGTTTATTTAAAATGAGCTTTTAGTACCAAAGGTTGGAAATTAAAAGTTCAGTAAAAGCACAGTATGTATCTTTTTATGTACGCGTTACAAAGTTTTCCCGAAGTTTAAATTAGCGGGAAACAATGGAATACAATGTAAATAAGCGTATTATATATAGATTTACGCAAAACAAGTGAATATATAGGAATGTTAAAGAGGCCCCAGGCCTTGTTTACATTTTACCTGTGTGTCGGAGGTGCGTCGTTAATTATTTATGTAATAAGCTACCTGCGTGTTCTTCGTAAACAAATGAGTTTTTATATAGTAAATATTTTCAAGTACCTACACAATGCTTCTTGACATAATGCAATGAATTACATACTGCGCCAATATAAATATATATTTATCCAGTAAAGCCTTCCACATAATCCCTCTAATTTATTTTTGGAGAAACTTTTAATAAAATATATACCTATAAGTAATGTAGGTACATATAGGTATATACGAAAATTTATTTATAACTAGGTTTCCGCCCGCGGCTTCGCCCGCGCAGTCAAAGAAAAACCCGCATAGTTCCCGGTCCCGTGGGATTTCCGGGATTGCGTCATTTTCCCGGGATAAAAAGTAGCCTATGTCCTTTCTCGGGTATCAAAATATCTTCATACCAAATTTCATGAAAATTGGTTCAGTAGTTTAGGCGTGATTGAGTAACAGACAGACAGACAGAGTTACTTTCGCATTTATAATATTA